>BJBW01017890.1:29246-64537 GCA_004320125.1 Scolopax mira | reverse complement strand
CCCAGATCCTTTTCTTCGGAGCTTGTCTCCAGCAGGTCCATGCCTAACCTGTATTGGTACCTAACATTATTCCTCCCCAGGTGCAGGACCCTACACTTTTCCCTGTTGAACCTCATGAGGTTCTTCCTTGCCCAGCTCTCCAGCCTGTCCAGGTCTCGCTGGATGGCAGCACAGCCCTCTGGGGTGTCAGCCACCCCTCCCAGTTTGGTATCATCAGCAAACTTGCTGAGGATACACTCTGTCCCCTCGTCCAGGTCCATGCTGTCCCCATGTCCATCCGTGCATGCGTGTGCACTGACCCTGTGTGTGCGTGTCCCTATAGCCCTGATGTCCCCACGCACATCCATGTATCCGTGTACACACGTGTCCATGCTGTCCCATGTACATCCCTGCATCCATCTGCTTGCATGCCTGTCCGTGCTGTCTCCATGTACATCTGTGCATCCGTGCGTGTGTGTGTCCGTTTGTCTGTGCTGCCCCAGGACGCTGCGTGCCGGGTGCCAGCCTGCGTGCCACCTCCTCGCCCACTCCAGTGACGCCCGAGACCTGGGCACGTTCACATCTTTATTCTCACAGCCAAAGGCTCCGCTGGCCTCCTCGCCAGCACAGACGTCGCCCCCACGGATAATTTAAAAGCGTCACCCCCCCTCCCTGGCATGGCAGGGGGGTGGCCACAGAACGACGGGGCTGGGGACAGGAACGCTGGGGACACACAGCAGCCAGCAGCACCAGGGTGATGGCAAGGGTCTGCAAAGCCCCCACCACCAGCACCAGCACCGGGTCACGGCTGCCCCCATCCCCCCATATAGATATATACATTATACAGAGCTACCCAGAGCAACACAACACATTAAAAAAGATCTACTCTTATATACAGTATTTATAAAAAGCATCCCAGCCTCCACCACCCCGGTAAAAAAATACAACTCTTATGTACTTTGCTGCAGGGCAGCCCCCCCCTTCCCCCCCCCCCCTCCCCAGTGCCCTGCCGGGCTGCCCCCCCACACACACACTGGGAAGGGAGGCAGGGTGGCAGAGCCACTCTCTGGGTTTTGGCATGGCGTGGGGCATCCCAGCGGTGGGGGGGTGTGGGAGAGGGCTACGGGGGCCTGGGTGCAAGGTGAGCAGGCCCAGCTTGGGTCGCAGTGGTGCCCATCAACCTGGCATCTGGGCACACAGACAGAGGGGTGGCTCTGGAGCCCTGAGCTGGCCCCCAGTGGCCCCCTCTGAGCTTCACCAAGCCCCCCACACTCCTCACCTGCATCCCATGGCAGGGGGGGGCGGCAGGCCCTGGGCATAGGCAGGATGCCAATGGGCCTTAAGCCCCCCAGCAGGCATGCCACCTCCCCATAGCGATGCGGCAGGTCCCCAAGCATGGCCTGGGAGTCCCCGGGGTCCCATCCGTGGGCACCAGGAGCCAACCGTTCCCTCAGCAGGCTCAAGAGAGGCCAGGGTGCCCCTGTGATGCTGGGGCAGTGGGGTGGCATCTCTCCAGGGACCAGGGGATGGCATGGGGAGAGGACAGGTAGCTTGAGCACTGGCACTGCCATAGGTCTGACCAACCCACTGGACTCCAGCCCCCCCTGTGGACACTGTTCATCAGGGCTCTCGCTGATGCCTGGGGGTCCAGGAAAGGGTCCTGGTCCTTGCCCCCCGTGGTGGGCAGTGCCCGCTGCTGGCAGCTCTGGGTGTGCAGAGATGAGCTCCACCTGAGAGCCAGCTCCCGCTGAGGTAGGGCAATATTATTCTCCCCATTTTACAGATGGGGAAACTGAGGCGCGGAGCAGGAAGGGTACCCGCTGGAGCTGAGCCAGGGCACTGCACCTGCCCCAGGCTGGCTGCCCCATCCCGGGCACAGGTCAGGAGGTGCCCGCGCCTGCCATGGCTCATGCCCCCTCACCACCACCATGGGTGATGCACAGCAATGGCAGAAGGTCCCCAGGGAAGACTGGCAGGGCCATGGCACGGAGGCTGAGCCCGGGGCCGGCTCTCCCTGGGGCACCGGTGGGTCGGGGGGAGGTTGGCGTGGGCACCCGGTGCTGGCTAGTGGCTGCCACCGCTCTTTCCACCCCCCGTGGCCCAGTCGATGATGATGAAGCTCAAGCTCATGATCATGAAGAGCACCCCGAGGAGTGCGAAGCAGGCAGCCTGCAGGGACAGGGTAGAGGGTCAGGGATGCCCAAGGTGATGGGGTCCCCAGACCAGCCCCAGCACTCCCATCCCTGTGCCCACCTCATGCTTACCAAGATTTTGGGGGTGGAGCGCAGCGGCTCCTTGTCCTTGGGCATGATGCGGATGTAGAAGATGGCGGGGAAGATGAAGATGAGGCATGGAGCAGAGGTGGCACCTGGAGCAGAAAGGGACAGAGCGGACAGGGCGCCCCCGCCCCATGGCTCAGCGCTGCCAGCCTTGCTGCCAGGCCAGGTCCTGCACCCCCCTCCCTTCCCCCTTCCCCCGGCTGCTATCCCTAGCCCTGGCAAAGCCTTCCAGGAACCCGGGGACACCATGTCCTGCCACTGTCCCCATGCCCCACCTCCTGCAGCCAGGGCTTTGGCACTGAGCCGGGTGCCGAGCGGGGGGAGCCTGGCTTGGGGGATCAAGGGAAATACCCAGGAGAAGAGCAGCACCGGCTGGCAGCCAGCACCGCACTGCAGGAAGGGGACAGGGCTGGGGAACCCCCCACACCCCCTGGTCCTGGCATGGTGAGGAGGGGAAACTGAGGAATGGGGAGCTCAGGCAAAGCTCAGCGCCAAACTGGGGCAGGGGCTGGTGTGCTGCCCAGGGAGCCCAGCGCCCATGGCAGGGGGCAGGAGCGGGGCACTGCCACACACCGATCATGCCGAAGATGCCAAGGATGGAGGGGGCGAAGATGACCAAGAGGTTGATGAAAGTCAGCAGGACCACAGCAATGGTGACGTGGCGAATCCAGCTAAAGTCCTTCCCTTGGAACAGCATCTGCTGGATGGCCCGGCGCACCTGAGGACAGGGAACAAGACAGGGTGTCACACCCCATCCTTGGACACAGGGCCCATCCCATCCCCTGTCCCTCAGTTGTGATGGTTCCCATCATCCCTTCACAGCCCTGTCCTCACAGCCTGACAGTCCCCATCACCTCTTCCCCTGTCCCCACAGCCCTGACGGTTCCCATCACCCCTGTCCATGCCTCAGCCCTGCTCCCATGGCACTACTGGTCACTGTCACCCCTGCCCCAGCCCTGTCCCAATAGCCCTGGTGGTCCCAGTCACCCCTGCCCATGCCCCAGCCCTGTCCTTGACATCAGCCCATCCTGTTCCTCAATCCCCGTGGCCCCACCAATCCCTGCCATCCCGTCCCTGGGCCTCAGCCCCATCCCTGCCTCAATCCTGAGGCAGGAGAAACTGCCTCAGTTTCTCCTCTCAAAGCCTGGTGCTGAGGTCCTGTTTCGGATGGGGAATGGTGGTGCCACTGGCATCTCCATGAGGGGCTACTCACCGGGAAGAGGACGATGGGGACAGTGAGGGTGACAGCCGTCAGCACAGCCACCCGCACGCACAGAATGAGCACGTCGAAGGGGTCCACCTTGTTGTAGGTGTGCAGCAGCTCTGACTCTACACGGCCTGTGGGCACCGGTGGGGAGCTGCTGGGTGAGCCCCGCCATCGCCAACCCCCCGGTGCCAACATGCCGGCAGGGCCCCCCCTCTCCTCCCTGAGAGCTCACCATAGAACGTGAGGTAGCCGAAGAGGGCAGCCAAGAAGTACATGAGGTACATGACCATGATGGAGATGTTGGAGATGCACTGCATCTTCTTTTTGGAGGGGCTGTGGGAGATGGTAGGCTCAGCACAGCACCCTCTGCCCAGTCCACCCCGTGGTACCCACTGGCACAGAGCATCCAGCCAGCAACCAGGGGTGACACCAGAGCACCTTTGGGGAGCATGGGGGCTGTGTGGAGAGGGGTTGCATTCCCCTTCCTGGGCTGTGTGGTGGGTTAAATCACCCACCGCTAACCAACCACCCATCCTCAGTCATAACACCCACCTTCCAGGGGTCATTTTACACATCATGCACCCCAAGTTGTATCACCCACCTCCTAGGGGTAATTTCACCCAACACCAACCAGCCACCCGCCCGCCTGGGGTTATATCACCAGTCTCCCAGGGGTCCTACCTACCACACACCACCCAACCACCCATTCCAGGTCCTATCACCCACCTCCCCCCAGTGCAGGTCCCACACCCAGATGGCACTGCATTTGGGTTGGTGTTGGATGAAGCCCATCCCTCCCCACGGGTGCCCCCACCCAGGACTCACTCCTTCAGCTCAGTGTAGATGGGCAGGACCTCAGGGTGGCAGACGAAAGCGAAGGCCATGATGGGGATGGTGTATGCCGTCTGCAGGAGAGGAAGGTGTCTGAATGCTGGGGCCAAGCTGGTGGACCTGGTCAGCACCAAGACACCCCCTGTCTTCATGGGCTGCACAGGGTAGGGGCTCACTCAGAGCCTCAGGTGTATCCCAGGTCCCTACCTGGGTGTTGAGGGTGAAGAAGCTGGGGGTACAGGTGCCCTGGTCAGGCGCCTGGAGAACGGTGTAGCCATTCTGGTAGTCGCTGGTGCTGACAGGGGTGGCGTTGAGGCTGCTTGTGAAATTCCCCTCTTGCTCAGGGAGCGGGCAGGGGATCTGGAACTTCTTATAGATGACCTGTCAGGGGGTGGATATGGGGATGGTCGGTGCCCAGGACCGACACTCCAGCACTAGTCACCCAAGCTGGCACCACTCTGAGTGTGAGGTTGCCCCTGCAGGGACCCCTCTATCAGTCACCCTTTGCAAGTGGGGCAGGGTCACACGCATGGTTCTCCCCCTGCCGGCACCTTCTCCCTTCCCCTCTCCCCCAGTGCTCGCTTCCTTCAGCCAAAAATAACCCAGCAGTGTGACAGCACCACCACAGCATCTCCACAGCCTGGAGCACCCGCTGTCCCCATTGTGGCTGTCACCACAGCACACAGCCCAGCCACACACCGGCAGAGCCATGCACCCCAGCAGCAGGGATGCTCTCCATCCCTGGCCACCGGCATCTGCTCACCGAGATGAGGAAGAAGCCCATACAGCTGAGGGAGAAGCCGCTGGCGTAGCCGAGGTAGCCTGGGGAAGAAGGAGGAGAGTGGCCGGTGGGTGTGGGCAGGAACCCCCCGCTGGCTGGGTGCTCCCTGCTTGCTTGTCACCCCCAGGCTGGCACCATCACCCTGCAGGAGTCCCAGGGTGCTGGAACCCTGGTGCCACACACAGCATCCCCCCTGACTTACCCAGCTGCTTCATGAGAGCCAGGGGCAGGATAATGGTGATGGAAACCAGGATCACCAGGTAGTTCCCGTTCATGTACCAGTCCCTGGAAGCAGAGGGCCTGCTCACCGACCCGCTCTGCCAGGGCACTGGAAGCACAGGCAGACACTGGGGGGAGGCTATCTGCCATCTGTGGGGACCCCAGAGATGGCAGCCCCAGGGACCCTGGAGCTGGCACCCCTGGATCCCTGAGCTGTCATCTCCAGGGATAATGACACCCCTCCAGGCTGGCATCCCTGCTGTGCTAGCATCCTCAGAGACCTCTGAGATGGCATCCTGGGTGACCCTGAGGCCAGTGTTCCTTGGGACCTTTGAGCTGGGGTTCTGTCTATCCACGTAGTGGCACACCCCTAAGGGCTAGAGCTGGTGTGGGCAGGCTGAGAACTGCTGTTCTCAGCACATGTTTGCCCATGGGTAGCCCGGGATATCAGCATCGGTGAGAGGGAACAGCCAGGTCCCCAACCCGGGCAGACACAACCACCCCTGTCCACCCATGGGGCAGGACCCCTCCCCAGCCCTGCTCCCACATGCAATCGAGCACCCCAGGACAGAGTTGAGCCTGGCTGAGATGCCCAGTCCTGGACTGGTGGAGGTCCCAGTGGTAGCTCTGCCCAGCATCTGCCCGGCTCTCACCTCCTGTGCTGCCAGGTGGGGATGTGGGCACAAGCATGGGGGGACCCCATTCCCAACCAGAGCTCTAGTGTTCCCCCCTCAGCCCCGGGCTCTGCTCAAGGAGGAAAGCCTGATCCCAAGGGGATCTGAGGAACAGGGATTGGAAGTTCAGCCCGGTTTAATCCCACCCGGTGGCTTATTCAGCACTGACAGTTATCAAAAATAGTAGTGGCTTAATGGCACTAAATCCCTGCCGTGGGCTGCACAGCTGGAGAGGAGCCCCGGCGCCTGCCTGGGGAAGGCAGGCAGGCAGTGCGGTGGGAGGCACTCACGTGGTCTTCTCCTCCAAGTTGAGGAAGGTCTGGATGACGAGAGGCACTTCAGACTTGACGATGTACAGGTAGCTGGACATGGCTATGGGGCAGAGTAAGGTCATGCTGCGCTGGCATGCCCCAGTCCCATCCCAAGTCCCCAACCTTGCCTGGGAGGTCCCCTCCCCAGCCCTGTCCTCACCTCCAATGTTCTGCAGCGTGATGGCAATGGCTGCGGCCAGCTTCCCTGGTGTGCCGAAGGCTCGGTAGCCCAGCTGCTCGTAGGCACGGATGCCTGTGGGATGGGGAGCGGTGCCAGAGTGAGGGTGGGGAGGAGACCCCCAGCGTAGCCCTGCTGGGGACCCAACACTCACCTACGATGCCAGAGGACTTGAGCAGCAGGTGGATGGAGTAGCTGGAGAGCAGGGCCACCGCTGTCAGGAGGAAGCTGCGGGAGGACAGGACTGTCACCTGTGGGTCACTGCACAGCGATGGGGCAAACCCTGCATGGACAGGCTCTGCCTGCAGCTGTCCTGGCAGCCCGCCCGGACCCTCTCCTTGGCACTGGCTGGGTGCTCACAGGGTGGATGGATCTCGGGGTGTGGGCATCCCACAAGCAGGGGGGCTGCCACTGCCCTGTGGGTCTGTGTCCCCACACCTGAGGGGAGCCAGCACCTTTGGACCATGTGGGGAAATCTGGTCTTGCATTAAGGAAGTCAAGCCTTCATCCTCCTCCTCAGTGGGGCACAGAACCCGGCAGGGGCAGATGGGCTCATGCCAAGGACCAGCATTGCTCAGGCAGCAGGACATCTGTCCCTCTGTCACCCTGAGCCAGGGACCCCTTTCTCACCTGTCAACCTGGCACCCACTGACCCTCCTGGATGAGCCCCCCACACCTGGACCTCCCAACCTGACCCCCTGCGGGGATGCAGCACTCACAGAAAGAGGATGATGCCGGTGTTGGCCATGGCGTAGGCCAGCCCTAGGATGCCACTGCCCATGATGGCGTTGCTCAGGTTGAAGACGGACATCCCAAAAGACGTCTTCCCTTCAAACTGCATACACAGGACACGACAGGAAGGGGATGCACCAGGAGCTGCCCCCATCCTGCTGTCACCGCGGTCCCTGTGCCAATACTCACATCAGTGAAGTGTGTCTGCTTCTTCTCAGCGCCGTGGGGCAGGAACTCCTCCATCTCCGCTGCACCAGACTGGTTCTCCTCAAACCTGACCGCCCGAGGGAGGGGTGTGAGGCTGAAGCAGAGCTGGGGGACACCATGCCCACCCTGTGCCCATGCAGTGCTGGCTGGCATTGCAAGCGCAGGGAGCAGCCAGGAGGACTCCCTGAGTCCCTGGCACCCCCATTTGTCCCAGGGTCCCTACCTGTCTCCTGCCAGCGAAGGGACAGCTGAGGCAGTGAGTGCAGCCGTGTGCTTCCCATTGGGCACCAGCTCCACCATCTCGGCCTGGAGGGGCACATCCGTGGCATCCATTGTGAGGAGGTGGCTGGTCTCACTGCAGGCTCTCCTTGGGCTCTGCAAGACAGGGGCAACAGGGTTCCAGCTCTGGATGGGAGCACTGGAGAGGCTGGTCCCACAAGTCCTGCATCCACCAGCGATGCTGGAGTCGGAGTCAACACCAGCGCTGGTGGCATCGCAGGGACAGGCACCCAGGAATGATGGAGATGCATCACCAGGGTTGAATTTCTCCCTTCTGCCTGCTCAGCACACAATGCCCTGCTGAGCTCACCCCAACCCCGACAGCCCCACGGAGTCCCCAGGTGGGACCATCCCCTTGCCCGGCAAGCCACCCCACAGCCCACCCTGCAGGACCACTCCTCTCCCCTGCCCGCAGCCCGGTGCCAACCCCGGAGCCTCCATCCACGACACCTGCCCACCTCCACTCCCTCACCTGCAGCTCTCCACTCCGTGCCTCAGTTTCCCCTCCTGAAGACAGGCACTGACAGGGACGTTTGGGAGGGCAGCTGGGGAGACGGGGCGGGGAGCTCGGGGACCCCCCAGCCACCCCTGGGTTACGTAAAGCCCGCAGCGATGCCCGGCCCACCCATGTCCCGCCGCCCGGGGCTGGCGCTGCCGGGGTGCCAAGGCAGGGGGCTCAGGGGCACGTCAGGGCTGGACAAACGGAGCAGGAAAGAGCGCAGGACAGGGAGACAGCTCCTTGGCAGGGGAAGGCGGCCGGGCTGCCGAGCGCGGGATGCCTTGGCACGCCGCACAAAGCCGCCTCTGTGCGAGCCCCAGCCCTCCCCGCCCCGCTGGGAAACGGCACAGGGTGGCTTTCTGGGGCAGGCTGGCAGCCGGGGAAGGGTCCTCCACCACCCCCCAAAAGGCACCGGGGGGCTAGGGTCCTGTGTGCCTGGCTGGGGGGGGGCTCTACACTAGGGCCATGTCCGGCCAAGGGGCAATGCCACCTGGCACAAGGCGGGGGTTGGATGGGATGCGACGCAGTCCCCAACCCTGGGAGGATGCTGCTGCCCCATCACCCCGGTGTCTGGGGTCCCCATGGGGTGAGCAGAGGACATGCCATTCTTTGGGCTCCCAGGGGATCAGTGGCCCTGGAGACCAGGCACGTCTTCCCATGGCACTTCTGGGGCAGGGAGATGCTGGGGACAGAAGCTGCCCTAGCAAGCAGGAAGGATGCCATGACAGGGTGTGGGCACCAGCACCACCAGGCTCCTGAGCTGCTACCCTGCTTGTCTAGGATACCAAGGAGACCTGGCAGGGTCATCCCAGGCTACACACTGGCTGCCAGCACTACCTGGGGGGCCAAGGCCATTACCCGGAGGCTGACCTGGGGTGATGGGGAAATGGCTGCGCCATTTCCCTTAGCATTTACAGTGCTAAGGGACATGGTGTAGGGGATGACTTTGTAGAGTAGGGTAGATGGTTGGACTCGATGATCCCAAGGATCTTTTCCAACCTATGATTCTATCTGCGGTATCCAGCCTGGTGGGGAAACTGAGGCAGGGGGCAGGCCAGGCGGGACTAGAGCAGGGACGCTCAGGCATGCTAGGGGAAGAGAGGGAAGCACTGGATGATGATTTATCCCCTCCGCGAGGCCTCCGCTTGGGCCGGATCCAAGCACGAAGAAGGCTGCCAGCACGTCCAAACGCTGCCGTTAACTCTGCGCCTTCCCGCCACCGCGGGGCGGGCACCTCCAAACCCCCTGCTCACAGTGCCAGGCTCAAGGTGGGCCACCAGATTCCCCAGAGCTCTATCACCTCCCCGAACCCCTCCCCTCCCTCCCAGCACCATGGGGCTGCCCGCAGGGAGGGCTCAGCTGCATCCCACCAGCGGCGGGCAGCAATTGCCCCGCTCCCCGCAGCGGGCGCCGGGGAGGCTGGGCACTCTCCTCTGCAGCCCCTTTCTTCTCCCAGGTTATAATTACACCTCGCCGGGGCGGCTCAGGAAATACCAGCTTCTTCCCCCAAGCGCCTCTCGGAATAGCAAGCGGCACGGCCGGCCTCATTTCGCATGCACCGGGCTTAGCACCACCACCCAGACGCTTCCTCCCGCCAGGCAACACTGGCACAGCTTTTGGCATAGCCCTGGCACAGGGCTGGCACAACCCCCGGCACTACTCGCCACCACCTCCCCAGCCGGCCCCGGCCTTTGCCCCTCGGCCAGGGTCTCCCAGCGGTGGTGGTGGTGGCCAGGGAAGGGGGGGTAGATGAAAGGGGAGGGCACGGGAGACACTTTGATCGGGCAGACGCTGCCCTGCCTGGCGCTGTTTGCCTTGAGATAAGGCTGGGCAGAACAGCAAATACGTGGAGTGGTGGATGGCCCCCTGGGGGGGGGGTAGCTTGGATGCCCCCTAGGCTTGGGGGGAGGTGTGGATGTGATGGGTTCACCTCTGCCCCTATCTCATTTGGGGACCCTCCGCTCCAGGCAAAGAGCATCTCCGCGGGGATCTCTTCCCGTGGCGTGCCAGCCTCAGCCCACCATGGGGCTGCTGTGCCACCGCACGGATGGGGACGCTGCCGAACTCGCTGCCACATTGGGCAGCCCCATGTGTCACCCAGCATCAGTCTCCCTCCTGACCGCTAGCCCCAGCGCCCACCCTGATGGCGTGAGCAAAGCCAACCCCCCCCCTGTACTGTGGCACCCTGGGCCACGTCCCCAGGGGGTGCTGAGCCAGCTGCAGTGATTTCCTGGTGGGCATCCGCTGTCTGCCAGCTCTGGGTGACAAGGACAGTGACAACCCCACCACAGCAAGACCTCCCTGGTTCTCCCGGGGGCTGCTCTCGCTGTCCCACTGCTCGGTGACATCGGAGATGTTGTGTGTCCCCCCCCACCAGGGCCCCGGTGCCGTCCTGCACTCCCTCCCACGGGGAAGGCCCAGCCGTATGCGTGGGGCGGCACGTACCCTCCCCGCCAGCCACGTCTGCGCTCCGGGGCAGGCTACGTTTGGCCTCGCACGCCGCATCCTGGCCAGCACAGATGCCTGCCCCCCCCTCGCTGGGATGGGGACACGTGTGTGGGGCGGCAGGGCTCCCAAATCCCTTCCCTGCCCTGGCAGGCAGGCAGCCCCCGGCTCATCCCAGACCCCCACCAGCCTTCCCCCCACTGTGGGGGGGATCCGGTCCTGGAAGGGGCTGCAGTCCCCGGCCCAACACCTCACTTCTTCCCAGAGTTTATTTAAAAGGTGGAAAAATCCCAGCTGGGAGCAAAGCACAACCGGGAGGAGGTCAGAGGAGGACAGGGGAGCTCTGCTGTCACCACCAGTGGGATGTGGGGGCTCCACCATACCCGGCTGTGAGGAGGATGCGTACCACCCCAGGAAAGCCTGGCATTTGTGCCACGCTGGATCTCCAGGTCAAGCCTTGGCACAGCACCATCCCTGCCAGAGCACCCATGCTGGTGGGAGTACGGCACACATGGGCACCACCCCCCTGTTGCCTGCGCCCCCACGGTGCCATCCGGGGGTGCAATGACCCTTCATGTCCCCAGAGCCCATGACACCCTTCCGTGGGCACCCACTGCTGTCACCCACGGGGGGACAAGAGCGCCAGGTCTCCCTGGCAGGGGGTGGGTGCTCCTCCAGGCTGGGGACCGTCGCAGGGCAGAGACCCCCCCCCTCCCCATCTCCTCTCCTTCTGCAGATGAATCCTGGCTAATCCACCCCAGCTGGGGCGCAGAACTATTCCGGGTGGTAATCCGGATTTAGCGCCGAGCCTGCCGCAGCTGCCAGCCTGCGTGCTCACAGCCAGGTACCCTGCTGCCTCTGGTGTGTGCTGGGGGGCTGGCATCAAGACCACCTCAACCCATGCCCACACGGCTGTTTGAGTTTCAGCAGAGGCTGTTCAGAGACACAGAGGTCTCATGTTCCCTGGGGCTGCGCTTGGTGACAGAGCACCCCACCTCCCCCAAAGAGAACTGTGGGCAAGCAGGCAGGGACACCAGCTGTGCCCCTCCACTGCTATCAGCCCCAGGGTTACCCCCAGCACCGTTGCTGGGCATGGGGTGACCCCCATGGGGTCCCTGATCAGCCCCTAGAACTGCCACGGGGGTTGTGGGCAAAGTTGGAGCAACAGCTTGGACCTTGGCGGTCCCTGGGCATCACCTCCCCAGGGAGACTGGCCCCGGCAGGGCAGGCACACACAGTGGGGACCCCTCCTCACCTCCCACTCCCCCTCCACAGAGAACCCCCTGCCCCACGGCAGCCCTGGGACCACAGGCACTGGGAGTAGAGCCAGCCTGACCCTGCAGGAGCGGGATCTGCCCTTCCCCCCCGCCCCAGCACACACAGACATGGCTTTCCCCCTGACCTGTCGTCCTAAAATTAGCACCCCAAACCTGTTTTTAAACCTATGGCATTTCTCCCGCCCCACCACCTCCCAGCCAGGCAAGGACAACAACATGGTTCTACCTCCCTTGGGGGCAGCAGGCACCCAGAAGGGTAAATTCAGCTGCCCGGTGGCACAGCCGGGCACCTCACCTTTGGGGTGAGGGCTCTGGGGTGCACCCCCATGTGCACAGGGACACTGGCTGCAGTGAGGAGGGGTGACTGGCAATAGCCTGCACAGTGCACAGCTGGAGAGTCCCTCTGGGTAGCCCCACTGAAGAGCCTCCCTAAATAGACCTCCTGGAGGCCCTGGAGATTGCCCCACCAAACAGCCAAGCCAGTCAGCCCCACTCATGGTCCCAGAGCAAGCTGGGCAGAGTGGCCACCCCTCCTGGGCTCACCTAGCCCCAAACACCACACCATGACTCGGCCTCAGACCAAGTGATGCCCCTGGCACTCTGACCTGGGCAAAATTGCAGCAGCAAGAAGGAGCAAGTGGCTCTCAAAGCTGCTGTCTTGGCTAGCAGTGCTCTGGTGGCATCAACGCTGCCCCAGTAGTTCCAGGCTGCCCCTGCCATGCCATGTGGTGAGCAGTGTCGACCCAGGATCTTTCTTCGAAGATCACAAGAAGTGCCCATGTCCGCTACCCGAGCCCAGGGACGTGCCCGGAGGCAGAACATGCCAGCGGCTGGGCTGGCTTGTGGCCACTGACCCCAGCACTGTCCTGTAGCAATGGTTGTGCTGAGGTCTGGGACACACCGAGGAGGGGAAAGGCACCCTGGGGAAGGGGCTGGTGGAGCCATACGTCATGGGAGGGCCATGGGGAAGGTTTTCCAGCACCAGAGTCATGGCACAGCTCAGTCACAGCAATGCCTTGCCACCCACACATCCTGGGATGTGTGCAAGGGGGGAGCAAGGGGCTGTGACGCAGGTACCAGCCACCACCGTCACGCCACATCCTCCCACATCCAAGCGCCAGTACCGAGGTGAGCTGGGAAGGGCAATGGGGAAACTGAGGCCAGGCAAGGGGAGCTGTGCCCAGCAGCCGCTGACACAACCCAGCGTGGAAGGAAGGGGTAGAGTCCGTGTGGGACAAGGTCAGGCAGCAGAGGCGGCTGGCAGCGTGGGGACAGGGATGGGGACAGGGTGAGCACAGCACAAGGCCATGGCACCCAGCGTGGCTCTGGGGGAGGCCGGGTTAGATGGCAGCTTGAGCCCAAAGCTCAAGGCTAGAAGTTGGGTTTTGCTTTCAACTTAAAGTCAATGCACTGCCCTCAGGAGCTCTGGGCCACCTGGGCAGGATGGTGGCACAGATGGTGGCACAGTGGGAACTGATGGGCACATAACACCTGAAGAAAACCTAAAGGATTTTTAATCGCACTTCTGGAGACATGTTCTGTCTTGGAAGTGAGATGTTTTCCAGGAGTTTCCATTCCCTAAAACACACCTGGCCACGGTGGGATGAAACCAAGAGGTCAATGGCAAAAAACCAAGAGGTCAATGGCAAAAAATCCAGACTGCCATTTGCTGTGGTAGCACCGAAGACACCGGGAGAGACCGACCTCAGCCACAGCCTCATGTACCTGCCACCATCTCAGCACTCCAGCACAGCACCCTGTCCCAACTGGGGGCCATGACCTGCCCACCATCGGGACACCCCACCAGCCTGGCATCTGCTCCCCAGCCTGGGGACAGCAGGACCGTGCTGGCTGTCCCCCAACCAGCATGGGGGACCCAGCCAGCCCCAGACCTGCGTCAGCAGTCGGGGAGGCACCCGGCGGCCGAGGCCCACGTAGCGAGGAGGGACGGGGACACGGGGGGCCCATCTCATCCCTGACCCACCCCTGTTTTCTCAAGGGCTGCATTTCCATAGGAGCCTGTGGGATCCCGCTCCTTCCCCCTGTCCCCACACGCCAAGGAAAATAGGCTCTGCCGGTGCCTGTTTGTTTGCTGTGGCTGCGGCCCCGGCGTGTGATTACAGCTGCAGCACGGCCGGGTGCTGCGGGGCCCTTTGCACCTCATCCAGGGCCCCCCACGGTGCTGGTACCCCCCTCATGTCATCCCTGGGCCAGATGGGGTGTCCCCGCTGCCCCCCAGCATCCCTGGCCATTAGAGCCAGGGCATGTCAGCACACAGTCCCCGCAGGACAGGGCAGCATCCCGAGGCATGAAGGGCTTTCTCTGGGGTGCCCCCCCACAAAGCTGGGGGTCAAATGCACACCGCTGGCCAGCAGCAGGGACCGGGCAGGTCTAATGTCTCATCTTGGGCCAGGTCCAAACACCAGTGGAAAATTCCCTGTCTCCTCCACAGTGGCTCGGCATCTATGGAGCCATCCGCAGACAGACAGAGCTCAGCCCCACACCGGGGCTGCACCCCATCTGACGAGGACTTCCCGGGTCCCCCCCCTCCCTGGCTCCCTCCATCCCACCGCAGAGCCACCCCCTGGCACGGAGAGGGGACCCAGCAGCAGCCTGCCGTGCCTCAGTTTCCCCTTGGGGAAGGTTTCTCTCTGGTGGGACATTTTCAAGCCGCCCCAGGCAGAGCCGACGGCCGCGCTGGCTGGTGTGGGACATGCGTGGCCGGTGGGAATGCAATGTTCCGCCCGTCATCCACGCCGGCCAGCCAGGCTCTATAAATACCCCGGGCCTGAGGAAGCCCCGCACGCACAGCCAAGCTGAGCCCCGGGGGTGGCCGGCATCGCTCTCCCTGGCCGTGCCCCCCACCACGCACCGCTCCTCGCCCGGCACCCTGACACCCGATCCCGACCGCCACCGCTCCCAGCCTTCAGAAAACATATGTCGTTCCCCACGAGTGATTAAAAATTAAAGCGGAAAAAAAAGGGAAAGTAAAAGGGGGTTTGGGGGGGGGGGGGGGGCGGAGAGGGGCGGTGTTATTATTATTATTATTAGGAGCAAAGCGATGCCAACACCCCCTCCCCGGGCACCGTGCCGCCGGCGGGACCTCTGCCAGGGC
Source organism: Scolopax mira (assembly GCA_004320125.1). Classification (NCBI taxonomy): domain Eukaryota; kingdom Metazoa; phylum Chordata; class Aves; order Charadriiformes; family Scolopacidae; genus Scolopax; species Scolopax mira. Next base: position 49,524 of record BJBW01017890.1, on the reverse strand, counting down.
GTTGGGGTGGAAGGCTCTGCCTTCCCTCTGCCCTCGCAGGATCTGTCACCCACCCGTGGGAGGGTTTCAGTGGCTGGGGAGGGAAGTGGCAGGAGCAGAAGCAAACAGCCCCGGGGCGATGCCACCTGCCAGGGCTGCCGGAGCCCCGCAGCTTTCCCGTGGTATCGCCGGGGGGCGGGCGGCGGGACTTGACCGACTCCAGGAGGAGGAGGAGGAGGAGGAGAGCCTGGGCTACGGGAGGAGAGCGGGGCCGGCCGGCGAGGCGGGGGGGAAGGGAGGTAGGGTTGTGGGGTGGTGTTATCATAGAGCTGGGGGGAGAGGGGGGAATTGGGGGGGCGAGGGGTCCAAGCCCCCAGCAGCCTTTAGTCACGGAGTTCCCCTAGGAAGAAGGCAAAAAGCACGGGGAGCGTACAACTGGGGACCGAGGCGGGGGGGGACGACGGGACCGAACTGGGGGGAGGAGGAGGAGGAGGAGGAAGAGGAGGAAGAGGAGGACGATGACTTACCTGCCCTCCTCTCCGGCGGTGCCTGTGCTGCGGGCTGGGGCGAGCAGGCCCCGGTGGCCAGCCCCGCGGTGCCGCGGATTAGAGACTATCCTACGGCCGTAATCCCGGCGGAGCCGGAGATTAAACCGGAGCCGGGCCCGCCCCCAGCGCCGCGGCTCCCAATCTCCGCGCCGCCGGGGCTGCGCCGGGGAGGGACCGGCCACGGGGTCGGGGGGGTGGGTAGGGGGAGAGCACCCGGCCCCGCCTCGCCCCCCGCCCCGTCGGCTACTGCCGTCTCTCCGGGCATGGCCACCCCATTGGGCATCAGCCATCCAGCAGGCACTGCTGCCCCATCGGGAATCACCGCCCCACCGGGCATCGCTACCCCACCGGGTACCAACACCCCACCGGGCATCGCTACTCAGAGGGCCGGGGGGGGTGTAGCGGGGGGGCTCAAAGTGACAGGGTTGTCACACTCGCTCTATTCTAACCCGAAGGTCTAAATCCAGTGCACGGGCACTGAGTGTGGGCGCTGGGTTTTCTCCCCACTTATGGAGGGGCAGAGCCACTCGACAACTCTGGAAAGTCCTCCCCAGTTCCCTCCACATCCAGCTTCTCTCCCCAGACTGGGAAAGTCTGGGGAGCAACCACCACGTTAAACCAGCCCATGGATGCCCTGCTTGGAGGACCACTGCTGCACCTGCAGTGACCACCCTGGCACCTCCCAACACTGGGAGCAAACAATCCGGGTGAGAGCATCCCAACGTGACCCAGAGTGGGGGACGCACTCCGTTCCCCTCCTCTGGTCTCCATCAAACTTTCCCACTTGAGCTGAAACACCTCTTTTTTTTTTTTCATGGAGACAGTGTGTTGGGAGTTTATCCCCACAGAAGTGCCCCAAAGAAGAAATTTCTTCTCCCAAGAACATCCCACACGCTGGATGGAGAGCCAGGAGCTCCTGGCCAGCCACCAGCTGTGTTCCTACAGGTTCCCCGCCCCTTCCAATGGGGCTGTCACCCCTAAACCATCTCCTGCCCTGCTCCTTTGCCCTGCCTGGCTTTTACTTCGGAGGAAAATCTCCAAGGCAGGGTCTTGATGCACCCACCTCCCCGTGCAGAGCATGGAGGAGCCTAGAGCAGCACGCAGGACGGAGCCCACACGTTGGCAGGATGGTCCCGGGCGCTGCTGGGAGGCTTTTATTTGTGTTACGCATATCTTTCCTAAATCCTTAGGAAGCCTCGGGCAGCTTGGGGTGGAAACGAGTCCCCCGGTCATCAGCAAGCATTGCCATCAGGCTGAGAGGAGAAAAAACCTCCCCTCTCCCCGCCGGTGGCAGCGGCACCCTCTCACCCGGCCACGGGATGTTAAATATTCAGCGTCAGCTCAGCTCCCAGCAATCCCAGGGCTCCCGTTACTGCCCCTCTCCCTCGGCCAGAGACATCCATTAACTAATTTCTAATAACAGCAGCATGCGTAAGTGCTGAACCAGCGCTGGCTGGCACGCCGGGGGACCGGAGGCAGCCAGGTTTGGCAGGGGGGCGAGGGGGGAGTCAGAGGCACCCAGAGCCATGGGCCTGGGCTGGGATTAAGCCATCCACTTAACCCTTCCCCTGCCCCGGCGCGGGCGGGTGCCGGCCACGTGGCACCGGTGGGGAGACGTCCCGGGAATGGGTGGCACCGCGCCTCGCGGGGGGTTGTAAAAGGAGGCCGAGAGCTGCCACCCTGTAAATAAACACGGCGCAGGCAGCTGGGGACGGGGACAGGCAGCGCAGCCCCTGTGGCACAGGGTGCAATGCTTGCCAGCAAAGGGGGCATGCTGGGGGGCTGGGGTGCAGGCAGCCTGCTCCTTCCCATCCTCCAAATGCTGCCCTTCCCCTTTTCCATTTGGTACAAATGGAGCCATGCCCTCCCTTTATTGTCCCATGCCCCCATGTCCCATGTCCCCTCTCTTGTCCTCTGGAGAGAGACACCCTTCTCCATCATTTCCCCCTTTCCAACTGGGCAGAGGGGATCTCGATCCTATCCCCATCGTGAAGCTTTGCAAAAAACCAAAGAAGTGAGAAGGAGAGGAGGGAAAAGAAGCGAAGATGTCCCCAAACCTCCGAGGCCCTGGCCCAGAAGGTCCCCAAACCTCACAGCTGGCACTTGGTGGCTCCAGTCCCATGCAGCTGGGCTGCCCACGCAACAGGGAGCTGGTCCCTTCACCGCAGCCAGGGGTTGCGTGGGAGAGGGATGGACTAAGACCCTCCTCTCTGCCCCCGAGCCCCCTAACAGTGCTTCCCTGGCACAGCCCAGGGCAGTTTTGCTGCTGGCTCTGGGGGTGTCAGGCCAGTGCCCAGGCTCCAGCCCATTGCGAAACCGCAGCCCTGCGGTTTTCTCCAGCAAGCTGGAAAGTTTGACGCCAGATTCCCGGATGTGAGGAGCCTTCAGGGGAGCGTGGCCACGGCACAGCACGGCACAGCACGGCGTGTCCTGCCGGCAGCATCCTACCTCCCCAGCGGTGGGGAGCTGAGCTGTGCCATGCTGGCATCCCTCACCCGCAGCCCACCCCTGTGTGGTTTGCCCCCTCACCAAGTTCCCCCCCAGCCAAAACCTTCCCTATTTTTCCCTCCCTGGCCTTGCTCAGAGATCGAGCAGATCGAAGGGAGACCATAAAACCCTTTGTCCTTGAGAAGCCAGCCCGGACGCAGCCATGAAGAAGCGGGTGCCGTGCATGGCTGGGGCATGGTCTCCTTGTCACGCTCAGTTTCCTCGCCCAGCCTCTGTGCCTGCTGCCCGCTGCTGCCCGCTGTTCCCAGGGCTGAGATGGGAGATGGCAGGAAGATGTGGTGGAGATAACAGGTAGATTTGCGCCCAAAGTGGTGTCCCCCCCCTACATGCTGCCTCTCAAGCAAGAAGCCTCCCAGCGCTTGTCCTTGCTGGGAACATGCCGGTGGGTGCCTCTGGCACCATTCACCCTGCAGGCTCGGCCCCAGCACCCAGCAGGGGCTCTGAGACCCCCACTGTCCCCTGACCCCATCACCAGGGAGCGGGTGAGGAAAGAAAAGGGCTGGGAACGCTGGTGGCAGAAGGAGAGAGATGCCTGTGTCCAGCAGTGCAGGATCGGGGGGACACCAGTGTGACCGTGCCCAGGGCAGGACCCTGCCAAGCCCCCTCCATCCCCTCTGGAAAAGCCCCCCGATGCTGGCAGCATGGTGCCTGGGCCCAGGGCTGGTGGCAGGAGGCGGGGGGCAGCTTGTGGCCCCCTTCCTCGCCCTTGACCGCCGGCTCCCTCGCGGCACACGCTGTCATGTGGCAGGGCACAACAACAACAACAAGGACTAATTGGTTAATGCGATTTCAAAACATGATTTGCAATTATAACTGGCCAGAGAGCATTCAATGATCCTGCACATTGGGAGAGTGGGTTTTTCTCCTTCGTTTGTTCCTGGAACCTCGAAAACAATTAAGTTTACAGAAGCCAGAAGCAAAGTGCTGCTCAGCAGACCTGAAGGGTGGGTTATCTCTGTGTTCAATCGCTTCCCTGCCAAGAGCGGCACTGGGAACCAAGGACCCAAGGACGAGCCCCGGGGTAATCCCAACACTTCTCCCCATGGCACTGCAGGGTTTGGAAGGGGGTCCCGGGCCACCCTCAGCTCCCACAGCCATGACAGCAACACCAATCCCACACAGACTCCTCCAGCCTCTAGTCATCAAACGCTAAGTTCACTTGGAAGCACTTGAGCGCTGGAGGATGCCCTGAGCCATTACAGATGGGGACAAACTATTCCTCTTGGTGAAGGCAGACAAGGTTCCTCTTGGTGTCACCTCATCACCTCCGGAGGTACCAGCAGCAGCCTGCTCATCTCTGCCAACCAGGCAGGACCCCACTGTCCCCACTGACAGCATCCACAGCCCCACCAGGGTCAGGGGCTTTTCTCCCATGGGCTTGCTGTCCTGCAGCAAGGGCTTAAATGACTCTAAGGCAATTAAGCAGGGACTTCAATGACTTTAAATGCAACTTAAATGCCTTTAATCCAAATGAGCCCAAGTGACTGAGATGCTCCCAAAATGCCTGCTGCCTTGTGCCCAGTGCCCTACTCCAGGGCATCTGCTCTGGGCTTTGGCTTGTTTCCCCAGTGTTCCCAGTTGCTGGCCTCCTTTTCTCCTCACATCCCACTGGAAAGCCAGGCATGGGGCTGGCACTATTTTTCCTTAAGCAGGAAAAGAGGTGCTGGGTGCCAGCCACCTGAGAGATGCTCTGGCAGCTATCCCTCCAGAGGGTGCCAGGGTTCCACTCTGCTGGGGGACCCCTGTTTGCAGGGGGACATGGGAGACCTGCCAGCTGGCAGGGAACACTCCCACATGCAGGGGGTCAGAGGCTCTCCAGGCCATAAGCTGCCTTCCATCAGTTCCTTGAGTCCTGGAGTCCTCTATCCCACGAGGAGCTGGGCATTCTGCACTGCAGCCACCCAGGCTCCCTGGGGATGGGGAGGGAGCACAGGCAGCTCCCAGGGCCTCCAAGGAGGCACAAGGTGATGCTGAAGTGCAGGATGGCTGGGCTGGGTTGCCCTACACCCCAAAACCCACCTGGTCTGGATGCAGGGCCAGACCCTCAGTCAAGACCCCAGGTCCAGAGCCAGGGCAGGCAGTGAATAGTTAGCAGAGGAGGAAGAGGACCCTGGCACGGAGCAGCAGAAGGGAATGTGGGGTAGCATTGCAGGGGGGATCTGCAGCACCCAAGGAGGGGGGTCTCCTGTCCAAACCCCAGCTCCCCAGCAAGCTGTCACAAGCACAGAGCCGGCTGGGGGAGCCCTGGGGGGAGCCTGGGCGGTGGGGGTGGCAGATGGCTGGGGAGCTGGGGACCAGGGAGCAGGAGCTGGACCGGGGACGCCTTTCAGCCCAGACGACTGTAGCATCCTTGTTTAAAAGATATAAATATCCTGGCCAAAAACAGAGACATGGCCACAGCCATGTCCCTCCTCTCCCCAGGTGGCGGCGGTCAGTCCGGAGATGGCCCAGGAGCAGATACGAATTGTGTGGCGCCGGTGAAGCCGTGGTCTGCTTGGGGTCCCTGCGGGAGGCACCGGCAGTGCCCGTGCTGGGCCCCCACCCTGCCCGGGGTGACTGGCAGTCCTGGGGCCAGACGGCGGCACAGGCTCCTGCCGGGTGTGATCCGGCCACGAGGAGGAGAGGGGATAAAGGCCCTTTCATGCCCCGCCAGGGAAAAGGATTCATTGGGAGAAGGACAAAAGGACGTGCCCTCAGGACCGAGGCTGCCCTGTCCCCCAGTACTGGGATCCCCGAGCTCCTGCAGTGGTGGGATGTGGGGGAAGGCTGCCCCAGCCAGGGGTCCCCACCAGCATCACCCAGCGTTGCGCTTGGGTGGGCTGAGCCTGGCACCGTTTTAGGCCGGGCAGCGCTGGCTTGGTGGCTCCCTCCACGGTTGGGAAAGCCCGGGGGGAAAGCTGCCCCCTCTCCCTCCCCTCCGAGCTGGCCAGCAATTGGCTGCCCCAGGGGATGCCGGCCTTGATCCGCATGGCTGGCCGTCCCCACGGCTGAGCAAACAGAGAGGAAAACAGCCCCAGCTGCATACACACCCCCCCCCACCACCGAGACCCGGCCAGGCACCCGGCACCCCCTGGCATCCCCATCCCCGGGACCCTCGCCACTGAGCAGGGCTGCCAATACCACCCTGCACGGCGATGCTGGAGGGGTTAGCAGTACTGACCCCCCCAGCCCCACAGCCGGGAAGAAGCCTGGGGGCTGTGGAAGCCAAGCTGGGAAGAGGGAGTGGGACCCAGTAGCAGCACCCACCGAGCTGGCAGAGGAGCTGTGCTGGGGTGGCCAGTGCAGCAAGGAAAGTGCTTGGCACAGCTGGGGTGACCCCCTGACTGCTGGCCCCGGGTATGGGACAGTCCCTCCTTGCCCAGTCCAGGGGTCAGCTTGTCCAGTTCAGTGCTGTTTGCCATGGGGCTGGGCCAGTCCTCGGGGGCTGTGGGCCAGCTGGGACTAGCTGGTTGGTGGCAGGCAGCATGCACCGTGGGCACGTGCCCTGGCCCTGCCCAGCCACCCCCCACGTTCTACTCCCCCCACAGCCCAGTTCCCTGAAACCCTTCCCCATCAGCAGAGCACAGTGCTTCATGGAAATTCACCCCCCCTGGCCCCCTTCCCAGAGCTCCCCTGTCAGAAGGGCATCCCACTCACGCCAGAGGCCAGGGGGACACCAGGGGCTGATTCTTTTCCCATTTACACCCAGCACACCCAAAGCTCCCCCTGCCTGCTCTGCCGCACCCCCACAGGACTCCCACCCGGCCTGCAGACAGCAGGTCCCCCCCATCACCAACACGGGGCTGGGGTGGCCACAGGAAGCATGGCTGAGATGGCCAGGATGGGCATGGGGGACGCTGCCATCAGCAACAGTACTCATGGCGACACCGTGGCTGGGGTGGGGAGAGGGACAGCTCCGGCTGCTCCTCGGGAGGAGGAGGAGGCACGGGTGGCAGGGCACAGATGGCTGCTCCGGCTCTGCCCAGAGCACTGCCCGCCCTGCCGCTGGCAAGGTGAGCACGGTGCCGTGGCTGCGACCGGCCAGCTCCCCCCGGTTCCCACCGGCTGAAGCCCTGGGCACACCACTGGTGACCCCGGCACACCGCCCACGCCAGCATGTCACCACCATCCCATGACTGCGTGGGCAGGGGGAGCCTGCCTGCATCCCACATATACCCTGGACCAGCCAGGCCGCCTGTGGTGTGGCCAGTGGTGGCCATGCCCAACAACCTCGGTCATAGCTGGGAGCAGAAGCCCTGACACTGGAGTGCCCACACCAGCCCCACAGTGGTCCTGGGCTGCCCCACGCCATGGCCAGCCCGCCCCCCGCCATGGAAACACCCCCGCCCCCCCCCGCCATGGACACCCCCCCCACGCTGTGGCCAGCCACCCCACGCCGTGGCCAGCCTCTCCACGCCACGGCCAGCCCCCCCACGCCGTGGCCAGCCTCTCCACGCCACGGCCAGCCCCCCCACGCCGTGGCCAGCCTCTCCACGCCACGACCAGCCACCCCACGCCACGGCCAGCCCGCCTCCCGCCGGGCTCCGGCGGCCCCACGCCAGGCTCAGGCCCCGCCCCGCCGCCGCGGGCCCCGCCCAGCTCCCCCAGGCCCCGCCCGCCCCGGCTCAGCCCCGCCCCATCCCAGCCGAGCCGCGCGGGCCCCGATCGCCCTCTGGCGGCAGCCGGCAGTACTGCCGGGACCTGCCTGCGCTCTGCCGACCCTGCCTGCACTTGGCCCTGCCGGACTCCCTCAGGACCCACTGCCTTGTCGCGCTTGTGTGACGCCTGACCCAGCAACCTGTCTCCCCGGGGTCCCCCTCTCCCCGCTCGCACCCCAGCCCCAGCCCCTCTCAGCCTCTCCTGGCTGAGAGGTTCTGTGCCACCTGGCACCTCTCCGGTGGGGGATACCCACTGGCTGCCCAAAAGACCCCCAGGCACTCAGCATTGCACAGTGGCATTGCATAGCACTGCACGGCATGGTACGGTGTGCTGTGCATCCTTACCTCCATCAGCTCCGGGACAGCCTCTCGCCTGGAGCCACATGGGCGAGAGCCTGGCTCTGCTGTGGCATTGCCCTGGCCAAGTTTGCCTACCTCCATGGCTGGACACTCCACAGCCTCCGGGGCAGCCATGCCAGCGGCTGGACATGGTTGCAGCAGGAAAAAAAATAAAACTTCTTGCCTTCAGATAGAATTTCACATGTTGTCTTTTATTAAAGTGGGGTCCATTGCCTCCCGTGTTGGAGGGCACCACAGAGCAGAGCCCAGCTCCCTCACCCTGCTGACAGCGTCTGGGCTGAGCCCAAGCCTCCCTGTCGAGGCAGGGGCAGGCGTGGGTGGCGGGTCAGCCACCCTCCTCAGGGGACGGGCTTGTTCCCGTCCCAGCCCGGCGCTTTGCCCGCTCCGCTCCTTCCAGCTGGAGCCACCCCGGTCACAAGACAGACCTTTCTTCCCCCTCTTATCCCAGCTGCACAGCTCCCAACTGGGATAAATCCACCACATCCCCAGGTCCTGGCATGCCAGGTGGGCGAGAGAGAAGCCATGCAGCTCTAACCACCCCAGCCTGGCCGAGAGCTCGTTACACATTTACCCTGCGTTAATGAGGCATCAAGGGCTGCTCCTGGCCTTCGGACCACAGGGGTACTTCTCAGGAAGCCGGCTGGCCCCTTGGCCCTGGCCGGGCAGGGCTTTGGGGGTCCCATGGGGTGAGTCACCCAGCTGCGGGCACAGCAATGTCCCCTTCCTCCTCCTCCTCCTCCTCCTCCTCCTCCTCCAGCCTCTCTGGGCTGGGCTTTGCAGCAGCAGATGAGGCTGGGGGGCAGCAGCAACAAGCACCTTCCCCCTGGCATCCCTCCAGGCAGGGACAGGACCAAGGAAGCAGGGATGGCTCCTTGGAGACATCGGGATGCTCCGCGGCTGTGATGGGAGCTTGCCTGCACCTCTCCTGCCTTCCCAGCATGGGCGGAGTGGGTGGTGGCACCCTGAAGAGTCCACAGGTGGCCGGAGGAGGGGGTGGTGGCACCCTCAGAAACCCTGGGGAGCCAAGGGGCTTTCCCCGGGTGGCTGTCCGGGTCGCTGGGTGCACGGGAAGGACACGGGACACAGTCGCCTTTTGTTGATGGCGGCCCCGGAGCAGGGACTGGGGCTTTGTGTCCCCTCCCTCCGCCCCCGCCGCTGGCGGGTCTGGCGCCCGACACTGGGGATTTGGGGTTTAAAGAGCAGGAAGCAGCCGCAGCCTGGGCTCACCCGCCGGGCAAGGAGGCAGGAGAGATCCAGCAGAGCCCACACGCTGTAGCAGGTGAGATGGCGGCCGTGGGACATCGGGCTGCCCCCACCAAGGGGTGCAATGGGGTGAGGTAGCCAAGGTAGTGGAGCTCCCCAGAGGGAGTGGCAGGTCCCCGTGCCCCCTGGTGAGTGCTGGTTGCTGGCAGACTTGGCCATGGGCTGAAAGGGAAGCAGGGGCAATGCCAGGCACCCTACCTCCTTGTCCCCATCACCCCACGGCGGAGTGGGCACCCCGGTGCCCTGTGCCAGCCGGGGCAGCCAGGGCCAGCACAGCAGCACTGGGGGGCTTCCCAAGCGATGTCCCTTCCCCAGGGTACTCATTTATGGGAAAAGGGGGGTTTACCCGGTGCCCTCCCACTCCTGGCTCCTCCACCGTGCTTGGCCCCAGGCAGAGCTTGCCCTGGGTGGCACCTGGTTGAGCTCTGAAACGTCCGGGGAAGAGGGGATCCTGACAGCGGGCACCGGGCTGGGCAGGAGCGGGAGCTGGGCCAGCAGACAAGGCCCTATTGTGCCGCGCCGGGACCGCCAGCTCGCCCGTCAATAGCCGCATTATGCTCGGTGGTGGCCCCCCCTAAGCCTTCCCAGCCGCCGTGGCTCTGCGGGAGCACCGTGGGAGGTGACATGAAGTGGCTGTTGTGGTGGGGGTGAGAGGAGGAGGATGAGCAGGCCAGGGTGCTCTGACACCCCCCTGCCACACCATGGCCAGGCTGAGTGATGCTGGGTGACATGGCAGCAGGATGCCCCCCCGTGCCACCGGTTTTGGGGACAAGATGCCCCTGGATGGGGAGTGGGCAGGCTCAGGGTGGACCCGGTCACCGTTGTTCCTCCTCCCCTGCCCTGGCCATCCCGCCTGGCATCACCTGTGCCCAAGGTGGCCATAACCAGCTGTACCACCGGGTGCTGCCCGAGGGCAAGGATGAGCAAAGGACAGCGAGGGGCTGACACCAGCCCAGGGCGTGGATGCCACTGGGCCAGCGGGAGCAGATGAACAGTCCCATGTGCTTCCGGACGAGACACACCCCAGCTAAAATTACCAACCCCGTGGCAGGGACACCATCCTATTTTTAAAGCCCAGAGGAGCTGGATGCCACTGGTTGGTGTGGCACAGAGCAGGGCCGGAGGGGCTGGGGCAGAGCAGCAGGTGGGGGGGCTCCAGCCAGGATCTCTCCTACCCTTCTGCCAGGATGGGGACAGGGACAGGCCAGTGGCAGAGAGCCTGCATGTCATGTCCCACGTGCTGTGGCTCTGCTGAGGCTCCTGCCCCACTGGGATGGTTTTGAGGAGCTTCAAGCTCAGTGGTTTTCAGTGCACAGGATGTGGCCCCTCTGCCTGCCCCACAGCCAACAGGGCAGGATCCTGGAAGCCCCAGATCCCCCCCTTTCCCAAAAAAGCCATTGCGCTGCAATGGATGCAGTGGATGCCTCCTTCCTCACCACCACCCCAAAGAATCACCATGCGCCCCATGGCTCAGTCCCACAGCCGGGACACCCAATGGTGGCACCACAGACCCAGCACCCCAGATGGTGCATCCAGCACCCCACATACCCTGGGCAGCACGTCTCAGCTCGTTGCGGGATGGGGACAATTAAAAAGGGATTAGCTGGGCTACACCAATGTGGTGCTGCCGGGAGCCAGTACCTAATCCCAGCAGGAATGCACCGGGGCCACGTGGGTCCCTGCTGCGGGGGTCTCGCACCAGGGTCAGGGGGGTGTATCCATAGACAGGGTGTGAGCCCTAAGCTGGTGTCCCCCTGGGGACATCGCCACCATGCCACGCTGAGGATGCAGGTGGCTGGGGAGGATTTGCTTGCTACCTGCCTAGGCCCTCACACTGCCACACTGGGCACCCCACAGGCTCCGTCTGACATATTGTCCCCTTGCACCTGTGATGGCGTGGCCACCTCATGCCAACCCATGGCCCCAACACCGTGTGTCATGAGGACATGCAACCCTTCCCTGCCAGGCATGCCCCTCAAAGCAGCAACAGGAGAGATCCCCGCTGTGTTCGTGGCATGGCAGGGCTCACCTCGTCCCCCCCGGAAAAGCCCCAGGCTGCAGTGGGAAGCGGGACTTGGGACAGGGAGCCAGCCTGGCCAGGGATGGAGGAGCTGTGCAGGCAGCTAGCAAGGGACCTCCTGCTGGGGAGATTCCCAAAGAATTCCTAAAGCCATGTCTTTGGTGTCATCGCAAGGCTTTTTGGGGTGTCCAGGACCAGGGGGTACCAGCTTGAGGCAGGTATCCCCGTGCCCAGGCCATGGTTGCAGGCTGGGGCGAGGATGCTTCTCCTCCCTCTGCTCCTTCCTATTCCCAGCAAGCCAGCAGTGTCACTGGGAGTGCTGGCAGAGGCCATCCTGCTCTACAAGTACATCTCTTGGCCAAATCCAGGTGGCACAGGGACACCTACAGCACCAGCTGGCATGACACAGCTCACCTTGTCTCCCTGGGACATGGTTGGGTTTTGTCTGTCCCCAGCTATGATGTCTCCACAGAGATGGAGAGCTGCTCCCCAGCTTTCAGGGAGACGGGGGGCCACCCTGCAGCTGCCTTACTCTCTCTGGGTCACCCCACAGGTCCCCACATCACCTTGAGGGCTCTCCTGGCAAGGTACCACTCACGCTTGGGCTGTAGGATTTATCCCCACCCCAGTGGCTAGCGGATGCCCACGCCATCCCATCTCCCTCCGTGCGGGCTCTCCAGCACCCACTGGTCCTGGTCGCCCACCCGATGGCAGGGCTACATCCCACGCCGTGTTGGCTCACCCACTGGCACAGGAGGTGTGGAGAGGCGTTGGCCACTGCCTGCCACCCCCGGGGAGCCCCGCGGAGGCGGAGAGGAGCCGTTTCCTACCGCAAACCCCACGGGGGGCTCGGAGCGCTGCCAGCAGAGCTGCCAGAGCCGGAAGAGCCGGAGGAAGGTTTGGCCCAGGCAGCGATCCCCGGGTGCCGATCCGCCGGCGGCACAAAGAGCAAAGGTGCCGGCACCTGCTCGCGCTGCCAGCGGTGACACCCCCGCGCTGGCAGGGGGCCAGGCTGCTGGCACCCACCCACACCACCCTCCGTGGGGCCAGCAGCAAGTGCAGGGATGCGGGTGGGATGCTGGTGGGTGATGCCCGTTCCAGCCGGGGACCGTCACCCTGCCCAGCCGGCTCCAGCACTTGCCAGGAACACCCGGCAGGGTGGGAAGGGGTGGCCGGCGGGCGACGTGGCGCATCCCTCCAGCCCGGCTTTTTTTTTTTCCGGAATGGAAGCCCGGCCCTTCTGACGCTTGATGTTTTCTCCAGGCGGAGCTGCTGCCAGCGAGGTCTCCGCAGGGCTCCGGGGCTGGGGTGACAGTGACATCACTCGGCCACCTCGCCACGTGTGCTGGGAGCGGCGCTGGGTGGAAAGGTCCCAGTTGGGTGGAGGGAAACTGAGGCACAGTGCTAGCACTGTGTGGGGTTGTCCCTGTCCCTGCAGTCCCAGTCTGCCGCCCCAGCTGGGGACAGGGACGCTGTGCCCAACCCTGCAGGGGCCACCCAGCCCAAAGTCTCACTGCGGCTCCCGGGCAAAGTCTTATGGCAAAGTAAATCCTGCTGTACCGGTGCCAGCAGCTCCCCGTCCCCTTGCTGTCCTCATCCTCCTTGTCACCCATGAGGCTGGGCTGGTGCTGGCACCATGGCACAGCGGGGCAGGCAGAGGGTGCCACCCGGGCCATCAGGAGGAGGGTTATGGGCAGGGAGATGGAAGGGCATTGCCCAGGCACCCTGTCTGGCACGGCTCCTCCTGCCTGCTGCTGGCCTGCCTGCGCCTGCCTGCACAGCTGCCTGCTCAACCTGTTGCCTGCCTGCGCCAGCTCTCTCCCTGCACCTGCACCTGCCTGTACCCGCTGCCTGCTGGCACCCGCTGCCTGCCTAACCCCCGCCCCCTCCCCACTCACTCTGCACCTGCCTGCACCCGCTGCCTCCCTGCCTGCACCCTGCACTCATGCCAGACCTGCCTTCCCGGACCCCCACACCTGCAGGTAGGGACAGCCAGGGGTGCTGGGGAGGGGGGTGAGAGAGGAGGGGTGATGAGGCAGGGGATGGCCCCTGTGTGTGTGTGTTGTCCCCCATCCCGAGCCCTGCCCTCCGACGCGCGCATGGCCCTGCTGCCGGCACCGCTCGGCACTTGCTATTCTTGGCAGCGGTGGTTGGAAAATGGGAGGCAGCGGAGGAATTTTGTTTGCTCCGGGCTGGGCCCAGGCCAGACATCTGGGCTGCAGCTGAGCGGGGCGCAGGACCAGGCCCCCCCCCAGCCCCCGGCACGGCCCCCAGTGCCCCCTGCTGTGGCCTCAGCACCTCCTGGCACAGCCCCCCCAGCACCCCAAGCCCAGGCAGGCCGGCAGCTCCCTGCCCCGTGGACAAGGTGGCTGTGGTTCTGTCACTGGTGTGCTGAGCCACTGGTGTGATGAGTGTGGCATCCTCAGCTCTGCCCTGGGGGCGGTAGGTGTCACGGCAGGGTGTCACCATGGGTCCTGTGGGGTGGCAGCACGGCCCTCTGCGCACGTGTGATGGTGCCTGGGTGTTTTGCCGCGTGTGTGCTTTTGCACACGTGAGTTTGCACGTGCGTGTGTGTGCTTACACACGTGTGTTTGCACACGCGTGTGTTTCCACGTGTGTGGGTGTGTGTTTCCACGTGTGTCACCCTGCCTGTGTTCGCACACGTGCGTGCGGGGCGGGGGTATCCTGGGTGCTCGTGCCCGCGCCTGTTTGCACGTGTGCATGTGTTTGCACGCGAGTGTGCGTGTGCGCGTGCCCCTGGGGCTCCGCCCCGCCCCGCGGGGGCCGCCCCGGTCCTTCTCGGCGGACGCGGAGGGCGGGGCCGGGACGGGCCGAGCCGAGCCGGGACCCGGGATCCAGGTGGGTGCCGGGAACCGGGTAGGGTGCGGGGGCTTCCGGGGCCGGGGGGCTCCCGGAGCCGGTACGGGGAGTGGGGAGATGCCCCGAGACGGCGTCTCCGCGCTGCCGTCTGGGGTCTTACCCGGGCTGGCACCGGGAAGGGGGGGGAGTGTGTGTGTCTGTGTGAGAGGCTGGCGGCCGAGTCCGTGCCCCGGCTGGCATCGGGGTGCTGGCACCGGGGATCTCTGCCGGGGCTGGGGGAGTTGGGACCGGGAGTCACGGGGGTTGGATCTGCCGGTGCTGGCACTGGAGTTCTCCGGTGATGCTGCTACTGCCCCCCGCCTGAACCTGCCCCCTGTCTCAGCATCGGGGCTGGACAGCCGGCGTGGGGGGTCCGTGCCTGGGGTCTGCCCTGGCTCCTTGGTGGGGGCTGGCAGGTGCGGGGCAGACGGCAGGACCCCCGGTGCCCCTGCCACAGCCCTCGCTGGCCGGCAGCCGGGGGGGCTGGCAGAGACCGGCGGGTCCCCTGCCTCTGGAAATGCCATTAGCGCCTGCCGCCCTCACACCAGGCCACCGGGCAGCCCAGCCCCGTGGCACTGTGCCTGGCTGGGGCCACTGCCCACTGCCTGCCCACAACCCACTCTCCACTCTCCCAGCCCAGGACTGGGCTGCCCCTGCCCACAGGAGCCCAGGGCAAGCCCTAGCCAGCCGTGCCAGGCAGCAGGCAGGCATGCCCAGATGTGTGCCGGGCACTGCCAAGCATGCGTGCCCCCCTGGCCAGCACCCACCACAGCCTGGCTCATGCCAGGCCTGAATGGGGTGGCAGAACTTGTGTTGAGACCAGTGCCGTGATGGGACTTCCATCATCTCTGGCGTCTCGATGAGGCCCCGCTGGTCGTGGCAAAAGTGAAAGCCACCAGCTGTGCTGGGGGCCAGTGGCTGGCGTGGCTGGGCTTGTGCTTCGCACGCGGCGCAGGGAGGTGCCATCTGGCACGTTCACGCTGCCTGCAGCTGCCCTGGGGCTGCCACGGCATGGCCAGCGGGCAAGGTGGGGGAGCTGCCTGTTGGCACCACACTCAACCATAACTATCACCTCCCACTCCCCAGCGGTGCTGGAGCTGGAGGAGCTCTCCCTCTCCCCTGTGGTGGGCATCCATGAGGGCAGTGTGCATGCCAGTGTGGGCCCCTTGAGGGATGTTGGCTTGGCCAGAGCCCCCCAAATCCAGCTCCCATTCACGGGGCATTACAAGGATGGCCGGGGGTCAACAGCGGTGGCTGTAGCAGTGGGGTATCCGAGGCACGGGACCCCTAGACTCCCCAGCTTGCCCAGTGCTTGGGAGTCTGCAGCCTGCCTGGGTATCCTCTCCAGCTGGCATCACCCCGGTACTTGCTCCCTCCCTGCAGGGCTCGGGCAGCGTGGGGAAGGATGGGTGCTGCTCAGCCAGGCTGCCTCAGTTTACCCAGGGGCAGGAGCTGGGGGCCTGCTCCTGGAGCCTGTTTGGTTCAGGATTGGATTAACGGGGGCTTAAAAACTGAGGAGGGATGCACCTGGCCCGTGTCCCCCCGCAATCACAGCGTCATGCCCCATGTGTTGGGGGGGTCCACTCGTGCTGTGCAGGATTGCCCTACGCCCATCCTCGTGGCTTTTGGGATCCCATCGGCAGGGCCGGGGAGGGATGGCGGTCTGGGGCTGCAGGGAGGGGGCTGTAACCCAAGCTGAGGTTTGGCTTCTCTGCCCCAGCCGCGGGGCCACCAGCCAGACCCGGGCCATGAGCCGCACGCTGCTCCTGCTCCTGCTCCTGCTGCGCAGCCCTGCCGCCGGCCGCCCCCCGGCCACTGCCACCCCCCGCCTCAAGCTGGGCTTCCCTGGTGAGTGTGGGACACGGGCAGGGTGGGGAGACACGGGGTTGGGCATGGGTGCACCGGTGCTGTGTCAGCACCCAGCATCATCCCGGGGGATGGGAGCATCCGGAGAGGTTGGGTGGGGGGGCAGGCAGCAACATGGCGGGAGGTACCACCACCTCACCAGCACGACTGATGCCCTCCTGCTGGGCTTTGGCACCAGCTGCTGGGTTCCTCACCTGATGCCAGGCCCTGGGGGCCACCTGCTTGCCCTTGGGGCCATGCCTGCACTTGGGACTTTGCTTTCAGCCCCGCAGCGTGTGCCGGCTCAGGTGCCTGTCCCCCCACAGTGTGCTGCAGGGCGATGCCCAGTCCCGGCTGTCTCGTCCCCGGTGGGGACACCGTGCCAGCCAGGCAGCCGGTGCCGTGTCCCAGCTGGCCACCCTGTGGGCTCCAGCACAGCACGGGGGGCTTTGTCCAGCAGCGGGTCCCGGCAAGGGCTCTCCTCCCAGCCGGACAAAGGGCTGTTTGTTCCCGCCACGGTGGGATTAGCTCCGCAGGGCAGGGAATGTCCCCTTCACCCCCCCACACCCCCCCCCCCCCCGACGCTTCTCCCCAACACTGCCTGCCAGCGGGGTGGGTGATGTGGGGATGGGTGCCTGGGGGGTGCGGGGATGGGGGTCTGGCTGCGCTTGGGGATGGGCGCAGTGCCAGCACAGGGTGCGTGAATCTGGTCAAGCCAGTGGGACGGGTTTGGGGGAGGGGGTGGCAAGTTGCGGGGGTGGGGGGGAGTGGGGCGGTGTGTGTGGTCCACGGTCAGACCCAGGAACCCCCCCCCCCCCGGGGTATGAGCAGTGGGGGGGGTGGGGGGGTGTGTGCTGCGGTGGGGCCGGGCTGAGCGGTGCCGGTGGGTGCCGGCAGAGCTGCGGGCTCGACACGGGCTGCGCCTTTTCACGCTGGAGCGCTCCTGCTGCTACGAGGCCCTGCTGCTGGACGAGGAGCGTGGCCGCCTCTTCGCCGGCGCCCAGAACCACCTCCTCTCCCTGGCCCTGGACGACATCAGCCAGCGGGACAGGAAGGTAATGGGTGGTGGTGGGGATACGGACACACACACACACACACACACACACGCCAGCTGGGTGGCCCCCAGGAGACACCCCCAGCATCACTCTCTCCCCCCACAGATCTACTGGCCGGCCCCGGTGGAGTGGAGGGAGGAGTGCAACTGGGCTGGCAAGGACATCACCGTGAGTGCTGGGGGAGCGGGGTATGCTGGGGGTGGGGGGGGTGTACCGAGAGGGTTGCCCCATCGCCGCCTCCCCGTGCCCTCCACCCACCCCTCCCAACAGGCCGAGTGCATGAACTTTGTGAAGATCCTGCACCCCTACAACCGGACCCACCTGTACGCCTGTGGCACTGGCGCCTTCCACCCCGTCTGCGCCTTCGTGGAGGCCGGCCAGCATGCGGAGGTGAGCCCCGCCCCCCCCAGCACCACCACAGACCCCCGCTGTCACCCCACCCCTGCCTCCCATCCTTACCCCTCTCCAGGAGCCCCTCTTCAAGCTGGACCCCCGGCACATTGAGGATGGCAAGGGGAAGAGTCCCTACGACCCCCGGCACACAGCTGCCTCCGTCCTTGTGGGTAAGGGAGAGCTGAGCCCGGCACCGGGGGGCAGCCATGGTGGGGGGGAAGGGGTGGTGATGGGGAGTCCCCATAACACTTCCCTTGGTGTTTGCCAGGTGAGGAGCTCTACTCTGGGGTGGCCACCGATCTGATGGGACGGGACTTTACCATCTTCCGCAGCCTGGGCCGGCGTCCCTCCATCCGCACCGAGCAGCACGACTCCCGCTGGCTCAACGGTCAGTGCCGGCACGGCACCGCTGCTCCCTGCAGGCCCTGGGGCAACGAGTCCTCCAGGCTCAGCCATACCCCCTCCACTGCCTGCAGGGGGTGATTTGGGGGGGGGTCTCTGTGCCCCCCCGCAGGTTCCTGGTGTCCAGTGGGGTCCCACCCTCACCCTGCCTGTGCCCCGCAGCCGGGCAGGGGGTGATCTGCACCCTCCTGGAACCCCAGCGGGTGCCCCAGGGTCCCTGGGGAACAGAGCTAGCGGGAGCACTGGAGGCGGCACCCCTCTCCCCCCAGAGCCCAAGTTCGTGGCTGTTTTTTGGGTGCCGGAGAGCGAGGATCCTGACGATGACAAGATCTACTTCTTCTTCCGCGAGACGGCAGTGGAACGGCAGCAGGGGCTGGGCAAGACCAGCTTTGCCCGCATCGGCCAGATCTGCCGGGTGAGAACATCCGTGGGCAGGTGTGCTGGGGGTGCCCAGGGGTGCCCCCCGTCACTGCTGACGTCGGTACATTCCCTCTCCTGGCAGAACGACGTGGGCGGGCAGCGCAGCCTGGTGAACAAGTGGACGACCTTCCTGAAGGCTCGGCTTGTCTGTGCTGTGCCCGGTCCTGATGGGGCAGACACCCACTTCGATGAGCTCCGTGAGTGTTGGGGGGCATCTCAGGGGCAGCCCCCCTGGGCATGTCAGGATGGCACTGATGTCCCTCCCTGCTTGCAGGGGACGTTTTCCTGCTGCAGACAAGGGACAAGCGCAACCCCCTGATCTACGCCATCTTCTCCACCTCCAGGTCAAGCCCTCTCCCTAACACCCCCTCCCCGTGCCTGGTGGTGCCCCCCATGCCCCTTACATTGTGTCCTCTCTCTCTCCCACCAGTTCTGTTTTCCAGGGCTCGGCTGTCTGTGTCTACACCATGGCTGACATCCGCCGGGCTTTCCTGGGCCCCTTTGCCCACAAGGAGGGTCCCAACTACCAGTGGGTGTCATACCAGGGACGTGTGCCATACCCCCGTCCAGGCATGGTATGTGGTGTGGGGGTGTTCTGCCTGGTGCCACCAGTGGGGTGCCGGTACCCAGGGTACGTGGGGAGCAAGACCTCCCCCAGGCTCAGTCAGCACCACCTCCCCACAGTGCCCCAGCAAAACCTTTGGCACCTTCGGCTCCACCAAGGACTTCCCAGACGAGGTGATCCAGTTTGCCCGGCACCACCCGCTGATGTACAACCCGGTGCTGCCCCATGGCCAGCGCCCCCTCTTCCTGCAAGCCACCATGCCCTACACCTTCACCAGCATCGCTGTGGACCGTGTCACTGCCACTGATGGCCACTACGATGTCCTCTTCATCGGCACAGGTACGTGGTGATGCCAGGGCTGGGTCGGGGGGTGAGAGCTAGGCGATGCCAGGACTGGGATCCCTGGCCTCACCCCTCCCTGCCCTCAGATGTGGGCACGGTGCTGAAGGTGGTCTCGGTGCCCAAGGAGAGCTGGCACCGCATGGAGCCGCTGCTGCTGGAGGAGCTGCAGGTCTTCCAGGTGAGGAGGGAGCTCCACAGCCCCCAACTCATTTTCCCCCTCCCAGCACTCCCTTGTGCTGCCCATGCTGTGGGGTGGTGCCAGGGCACTCCAGCTGCCAGGACATGGGAGCTGGCATCCCAGACAGCGGGTTCCCCCGCACACCCTGACACCTGCCCACGGTCTGTCCGCAGGATGCCTCCCCCATCACCAGCCTGCAGCTCTCCTCCAAGCGGGTAAGGGGGGACCCCGGGTGGGTCCCTGTGTCCCACTGTGGCTCTGCCTGGTGCTGTGCCATAGCGCAGGGGTGCTCAGCCCCCCACTCCCCCCCTTTCATCCCCCCTCTTTCCCCAGCAACAGCTCTATGCTGGCTCGGCCACGGCGCTGGCCCAGCTGCCCCTGCACCGCTGTGGTGCCTACGGCAAAGCCTGCGCCGAGTGCTGCCTGGCCCGGGACCCATATTGCGCCTGGGACGGCACCGCCTGCACCCGCTACGTGCCCAACACCAAGAGGTAGGTGAGGTGCCAAGGCACAATGCTGGGGTAGCCAGCCTGCCCCGAGGCCAGGGTGAGGGGCGCGGGCCCTGCTGCTGCAGCCCCCCTGCTCCTCCGCCACCTCCCCGCAGGCGCTTTCGCCGGCAGGACGTCCGCAACGGTGACCCCAACGTGCTCTGCTCCGAAGGTGAGTTGGGACATGGCTGGGATTTGGGGGTCAGTCCTGCCAAGGCAGAGGGGTGATGGCCAGCCCTTTGGTGGCCGAGAAAGCCAATGGCATCCTGGCTGGTATTAGAAATAGTATGGCCAGCAGAAGTAGGGAGGTGATTGTCCCCCTGTGCTCAGCACTGGTGAGGCCACACCTTCAGTGTTGTGTCCAGTTCTGGGCACCTCAGTACAAGAGAGACATCGAGGTGCTGGAGTGGGTGCAG
>BJBW01017890.1:11619-29099 GCA_004320125.1 Scolopax mira | reverse complement strand
TCCCAGGTAATTAGTGATAGAACAAGAGGGAATGGATTCCCTCTTGCTACATGAGGGTAGGTTTAGACTGGACAATAGGAAAATTTCACAGAAAGAGTGGTCAGACACTGGAATAGGCTGCCCAGGGAGGTGGTTGAGTCACCATCCTTGGATGTGTTTGAGAATTGTTTAGATGTGGTGTTGGGGGATATGGTGTAGAGTAGAGTAGGGTAGATGCTTGGACTCGATGATCCCAAGGGTCTTTTCCAAGCAAAATGATTCTGAGATTCTATGTCCCCCCCCCAGATCCCCAGCGGGACAGCGTGCCCCAGAAGCAGCTCTATGGGGTGGAGGGCAGCACTGCTTTCCTGGAGTGCATTCCCAAATCCCTGCAAGCCCGGGTCCTCTGGACCTACCAGCGCACCCCAGATGACCCGCAGCGAGAGGTAGGCTTTCCCCGGCCGGGTGCTGCTGGTGGGACCCCGTGCCGTGCTGAGCTGACCGTCTGTCCCCACTGGGCACCGCAGGTGCAGGTGGACACCCGGGTGGTGCAGACGGAGCGGGGGGTCCTGCTGCGCAGCGTGCAGCACGCCGACGCCGGCCTCTACCTCTGCCATGCCACCGAGCATGGCTTCACCCAGCCCCTACTACGGCTCTCCCTGGAGGTGATCGGCGCCCGGCAGGCAGCGGGCACGGCCCCCGCCAGAGACCCCCAGCTCGCTGCCAGCCCCCCCGGCCGCAAGGTCTGGTACCAGGACTTCCTCCAGCTGGTGGAGCGCCCGCCACTGGGGCCCACAGACAGGGTCTGCCAGCGGCTCTGGAGCCGGGGGAGACCCCTGCCCCCACCCCGTGCCCACGCCGGACCCCCCAGCCACAGGCAGGGCGAGGAGCCGCGCAAAGCCCGCCGTCGGCGCACCCATGAGGGGTCACGGGCCGAGCGGGGCCCCCGTAGCGCATCCCCCTGGTGACCCCAGGACCAGCCCCGGGCACCGGGCTCTGCCTAGGAGCGGGGCTGCGGGCAGGGGCAAAGCCCCCCGCCAGCCTTGGCTGCCCTGCCAGCATCACCAGAGCGGAGCACGGGCAGCAGCGGGGGGCTGCGGCTCCCAGGGCTGGGAGGGCAGCTGGGCTGACTGCAACCCCCCCCCCAGGGGGACTGCCGGCCGCCTTTGCAACCAGCTCCAGCACAGGAGGAGGCACCCAGCCGGCTGCCAGCTCCCAGAGTCACCGAAATATTTATTAACGACTGTTACGGATGAATGTAAACCTGCCCCGGGGGGAGGGGGGGGGTGGCAGGGCCAGGCTGTGTCCCCCTCCCCCAGGCGCAGTGCCATGGGGGCACGGGGGCAGCAGGGCCACCCTTGGGTCCCAGGGGGCTGCGGGAAGAAGCAGGATCCCAGAGGGACAGGATCCCGCTGGCAGGACACGGGGGTGGGGGGTGGTCCGGCGGGAGGAGGGGTGTCCAGAGAGGAGACATAGGGGGTACAGAGGTGGTGCCCAGCCCCCGAGTGCAGAGCAGCGGCGCAGGGGGCGGGGGGGGGCTTGTACTAATTGAACACAATAAAGCAGAAGATTCAGTCCAGGGTCCCGTGTCTGTCCCAGAGCCCCAGGGAGTGCTTGGGGGGCTGAGAGGGGACAAGCGGGTGGGCTCCAGCAGGGAGCCCCACTGGCACTCTGAGCTGAGGGGGTCAGGGTGCTCGGTGCTTGGATGGGGGGGCCATGTCCAACGCTGATGGGATCCCTCCAAGCTCACAGCTCCCCCACGGTTTCGTTTCTGGGAGAGGGAAACTGAAACTTGACTTGGCACCTTTCCCGCAGTGTGTCAACAGCCCAGCACTTCAGGAGGTGACACGAGGTGACCTGCACGGGGACAGGCAGCCCTGGTAACCCCAGCCCTGGGCAGGACCTGGTGCAGGGTTCCTATGCTGGGAAACTGCCTGTGGCCAGCTGGGCACCCAGGGCAGGAGCCCACCAGGGAGCATGGGCCGGGAGCTGGGGTTGGCAAAGCCCCAGGGCTGGGGCTACCTGAACTTTGGGGTGGTGGCCCGGGAAGGTTTAAAAGTGGCTGTGGGCAGGAGCAGCCAGAGGATGGAGCTACTTTTTTCCTGAGGTCCAGCTGGCATCAGGCTGGCAGCCCTAACCCCACTGGGCACCTCAGGCTCAGGCAGTGTCCATGTGTCCCTGTGTTATCCCAGCAGCTGGTGGCATTGATGTCCTTCCCTCATCTCAAGAGGGGCCCCCCTTATGATTACACCCCTCACCCTGTGCCACTTGGCACCATCCCCAACCAATGAGCAGCAGAGGGATCTACCAAAGCATTTATTTCCAGCACAACCTGGGGGGAGGAGGGGGTGGGAAGAGGGGAGGGTGGTTCAGGAACACCTACTGGTGCTGGGGGTGATGTTCAGGAGGGCGAGCAGGCAGGGAACTGGGATTGCAGGGGCTCGCACCCCCGCCCCGGAGCGGCAGGGTCATGAAGATGGTGCTCTTGGGCTGGACGTTGTAGTGTGCCAGCGTGTGCTGGTCCCCCAGCAGCGTGGAGTTATAAATCAGGCGTTGCTGATCAGGGTGAGGCCCGTGGGCCCTGTGGATCTGCTCCTTCAGCTGCTGGATGGTGTTGGTGGGACACACCGTGTAGGTGGTGGTCCGGTTCTTTTCATCTTTCACAAAGACCTCCATAGTCTCGGCCTGCAGCAGCACCAGCGTGGTGCTGTAGAGGATGCCATGGGTGGCCAAGGTCTCGCCATCCTGCAGGATGACGTTGTGCCTTCCTGGCTCCTGCTGTGACAGGCGCTGCCTGTACCAGGGGATGTCCCACTCCTGCTGAATCATCTCCTTCAGCTGCCTGACAGTGATGCTTGGGCTGACGATCCTTTTCAGGCTGGTGCCCACCAGCTGCTTCACCTCAATTGTCACAGGCGTGGCTGGCTGTGGGGACAAGAGAAGGGGTGGGCAAAGCAGGCAGGGACTGCGGGAGGTCCACAATGTCCGCACACACTGGTAGCCTTACCTGCACATCCCAGGGCTGGATGGTTCTGACACAGGGCAGTGAACGGTCTCTGGCAGCTTCCCGTGCTACCAGGTCCCATTTATCACCTTGGCCCAGGATCCCTGTGGGGTCAGCAGGGTCCAGGATGATGGGGCTGCAAACACAGAGGGCGGGTGCTTGCCATCAGCCCCTGGCAGTGCCATAGGGCGGGTGGCATGGGTCCCACAAGGCATGGTCCTCACCGGGGTTTGCGCAGCAGGCTCTTCACGTGGGCACCAATCTGGCTGTGCTGGAGGGAGTAGCACCCCTCCCAGTAGATGCAGATCTCCTGGTGGCGGCACAGCAGCTCCAGCACCGTACGGAAGCCCTCAGCCATGACGAAGGAGTCCTTGGAGCCTGTGCCCTGCTCCCAGGCGTAGATGGTCAGCAGCTCCAGAGCATACTTGGGAGGTAGGTTGTTGGCGCCGCACCTTGGCTTCACCCACTGGGAAAAAGATGGGGACAGGGGTGAGAACTGGCTGGGGTGGGTGCCCAGTGGGAGCCAGGGAAACCAGGCAGCCCCTCACCTCCTTGTACCAGTACTTGACCAGGCGCAGGAGGTTCTTCAGTTTGGCAGGGTAACGCTTCACAAACTTCTTCTGCAGCTCAGTGAAGCAGGGGGAGAACTCCCCGGGGCAACCACCAGCGTTTAGAAGCTTCACATATGCCTCCTTGTACAAATTTGGGTCCAGCCAGGAGTCCCGCCGTACCTGCCCTGTGGGGTGAGAAGAAGGGTGAGAGCCATCCTGGCACTGAGGCCACAGCCTGGCCCCAAGGCCAGGCAGCCCTTACCCAAGGCATCATAAGCAGGCAGGATGTCCACGTCAGTGGACTCCGAGTTGATCTTGGAGTAGAGGGTGAAGCTGAGGGAACGTGGTGTGTTGCCAGGACCCTTGTACCGGGGCTCGCTGATGTTCACCGTGAAAGTCAGTCTCTGCCTGCAGTCGTGCAGCCTCATCTTGATCAAATCCAGGATATCCTTTCTATTCTGCTTCTGGTCCTGGTAGCTGGAGAAGCAGCTGAGGAAGAGCACCACGTCGGCATCGGAGCTGTTCCGCAGGGCTGTGCCCTTGCCTGATGAGCCACCCTGCAGAGAGGTCCCCTGCCTGCTCAGCACGGCTGCCCCTCAGCACAGGGACCGCCTGCCACCGTTCCCGGGGCTGCCAGGGGAAACTGAGGCAGGGCATGAGCTAGAGCAGCAGGACAGAGGGAAGGGTGGCAGCAGAGATGCTGGCTGATAACCATGCCAGGCAATGCTCACCTTGACGATCTTGTTGACATAGACGTTGGTCACCTTCGGGAAGCAGTCTTCCTTCAGGAAGTCACAGATCTGCTTAATTGTCTGCTTCACCTGGGTTATGAAATCCGTGCTGGGCTGCAGGACATCCATGATCCAGGTGTCCAGCATCTGGGGGGGGACTGTCAGCAGCCCATTCATGGCATCCATCCTGCCAGATGTGGTCGCTCCCTCTGTCCACTCCTGCCTGCCTGCAGCTATCCCTCTGCCTGCTCCTGCCTGCTTTTAAACTTTCCCTGACAATATGCCGATGACGTCACCGCATCTCTGATGCCGTCACCGTCGGGAAGTTAAGGTGGCCACGGCATCCAAGTTTTGCTTTTCCCCATTCCCAGTCGCAGCTTCTGTGGGATCCCCGGTGCCACCACCAAAGGGTCTGGGAGGGGACAAGAGTGTCTGCGTGGCACTGCCATCACCCTGGCACCTGGATGAGGGTGACAGTGACAGTGGCAGCATAGGCAGCTGCCTGCAGGCTGGGTCTGGGGATCTGCAGGACCTCACAAACCCAGGTGTCTGCAGAAGCCACAGGCAGCATCCCACCATGGGGACCCCATGCCAAGCCGTGCCCGGGGGTGCCCTGCCTGCCCCAGTGCCCACCTGTGGCCACACTGGTGGTTCAAGTGTCCAGGCTGGGGTGCAGCCAGCACTGGGATGTGGCTGGTGCTGGTGGCATGCTGTCACCATAGGCAATGGGATGTGGCTGGTCCCAGTGTCATCAGAGGCCCGGGTGTCACCACAGACTATGGAATGTGACCAGTGCCACTGGAAGCCCTGGTATCACCCCCGGCAATGGGACACGGCCAGGTACAGCATCACCAGAGGCCCTGGTATCACTACAGGCAATGAGATGCAGCTGGTGGCAGTGCCACCGGAGCACCTAGTGTCACCCCTGGCAGTGGGATGTTGCTAGTGCCATCATCCCCGGGAGTCCCGGTGTCACTGTGGCGGTGGGACATGGCTGGTACCAGCATCCCCGGGGGTCCCGGTGCCCCCGGCAGCGGCAGGCGGTACTGGCAGGACGCTGCTGCCCGTGCCACCTTAAGCACCAGCTGCGACGGAGCTGGGAAACGGGAGTTTCTGTCAATGTCCCGGTTTCGGTTTCTGGCTTTGCCGGCTGGAAACGAAACGAAAGCGCAAAAGGCTCCGCGGAGGCGCTGCCCCTATGCCCCCGGTGCCCGCCAGGCCCCCCCCCCCCCCCCCCCCCCCCCCCCCCCCCCCCCCCCCTTTCCCCCCCCCCCGGGTTGTTTTCCTGTGCCCTTTGCGGCCTCACAAACATATTACACGACCCCACGGACTCTTTGTCCAATTGATTTGTTTAGTAGCTGCTTTTTCCTCTTATGGTGTTTGGAATAACATTTTCCACGTTCCAAGTTTCATCTTCCTCCCGTCTTCTCTGCACTTGGGTCTCCTCTGTCTTCTGTTGACTTCAGACAGAACAGTTTCTCTCTTTCTTCAAAGGTCCTTTCCTTCCATTACAGCCCGGGTCCAGTTTATCTCTGTGCAAAGCTCACAGAAGTTCCCCTTTTTGACTAAGCAAAGGTTCAACTGAAATTCAGTCACGGCCCAAGGCTTCTGCACTCCGGTCACTCATGCTACAGTAAAGCCACTAAAGTTTCAATTCGACCTAATTTTAAACCATCACACAGATAATTATAACATCCTATTAGTAAACTATTTTAATCCCCAACATAAGGGTACGGGCAGGGACAGACGGGGCAGGGATACAGGTGGGGACAGCCATAGAGCTGGGGCAGGGACATGGGCAAGAGCAGGGGTGGGTGTCCCCTTAGTGCAGGGTGACAACAGGACAGGCAGGGGGGCAGGAATACAGGCAGGAGAAGGGATATGGGCAGTCATGGGCAGGGAGAGTGACAGGGGTAGAAATAGGGACAGAAGCAGGTATTTGAGCCGGGATGGGGATACAGGCAGGAGCAGGGACAAGGACAGGAGCTGAGATACAGGCAGGGGCAGGAGCAGGGATATGTGCAGGTGTACAGACAGGGATAGGGGCAGGGATGTGGGCAGGGAGAGAGGAAGGAACAGCCCAGCATCAGGGCTGGGTTACAGGCAGGGCAGGGCTGTGTGTGGGCAGGGACCGGTGTCACAAACATTTTGTAACTGGTACCTGCAGCCCCAGAACCAAGGCCAGGACACGAAGGTGAGAACAAGAGTCACACACTCTTTATTTGCATCCACAGGGTGTCCCAGCCAAATGAGGGCACCACGTGGCGTGCACACACACACACACACACACACACATACTGCCCTGCTTTGCACTGCGATTGTATGGCCACAACAGCCTTTCTTTACCCAGGCGTCCCTGGAGTCCATCTTGCTACAGGTGTATGAAAGCTGGAGAAGGATTTTTTACAAGGGCATGTAGCAATAGGACGAGGGTTATGGCTTCAAACTGGAAGAGAGGAGATCAGCATTAGATATAAGGAAGAAATTCCTCACCCTGAGACACCGGAACAGGTTGCCCAGAGAAGCTGTGGCTGCCCCATCCCTGGGCTGGATGGAGCTTTGAGCAACCTGGTCTGGTGGGAGGTGTCCCTGCCCATGGGACAGGGCAACTCAAACCATGCTATGATTCAATGAATAGTTAGGGAAGGAGATCTTCTTCAGGAGATGCAGGCAGGGGCAGAAACTGCTACAGGGTGGGGACAGAGATACAGGAAGGTGCGGGGAGGGGGACAGTAGCAGGGACACAGGCAGGGACACAGGCAGGGAAGGGATGTGGGCAAGAACAGTGATGGGCCAGGGGTGGGGATGGGATGGGGCGGGGATGAGGTCGGGGATTAGATCGGGGATGGGGACGGGACAGAGGAAGAGACGGGGTCGGGATGGGGTCAGGGCAGAGGCGGGGGATAGGTGCGGGGAACGGGGTCGGTTCCGCAGCACCGCCCGCCGGTCCCCGTTATTCCCAGTCCGGCGCGGGAGACGCATGCGCAGATGGCGCGGGGCGCTCCCAGGGGGCAGCGCGGCGGGGGCGGGAGCGGGGACGGGGAGGGCGGTGATGGGGGCGTGGCCTCCCGCCAGGGGAGGGGCGCGGGGTCCGCGCGCGCCGGTCATGCCGCGCTCCCGCCGAGCCGCGCGCCGTGAGTAGGGGCCCGGGCGCGGTGCAGGGCGGGAAGGCGGCGGGATGAGGCCGGGGGGGGGCGCGGCGGGGCCGGGAGGGATTGAGGGGGCAACGCCGCAACGGGGCGAAAGGGAAACGGGGTCCCTCGGGCCGCTCCGCCCCGCACCGCTCTGCCCTCTCCTCCCCTCTCCTGCCGGCAGTGGGGCGCGGGGGCCCGCACCCGCCCTATGGCCCGGCGCAAGGTCTCAGGGCCCACGCAGGCCCCATGATCTGCGTAGGCCTCGGACCTCCGGCTCGGTGGCCCCCGCGCCGCCGCTCCCCCGTGCGGCCGGGCTGACAGGAGCCTGTCGTCGCTTCACCCCCCGGCAGGTGGCCCCGGCAGCGCCCGGGCGGGCTCTCCTGCCAGCGATGAGGAGGCCGGCAGCGAGGTGCTCAGCCACTGCAGCAGCGCCAGCGAGGGGGCCAGCCCCGCTGAGGAGGCCGCAGGTGAGTTCTGGGGGCTGCTGCCCATTCCCCTCGGTGTCCCCCCCCCCGTGTGATGGCGCTGCTGCTGAGGCCCTCACCCGCGGGCCCCCCCCCTCCCTGCTTTTGCATCTGGGCACTGGCGTGACGTGGGTGCCACCCTGGCAGGGAGCGAGGCCGTGGGTGAGCAAGGCCAGGAGGAGGAGGTAGAGGACAGGCTGAAGGAGCACATGGACAACCTCCTGGACAAGAGGTGAGGAGCGGCTGTCACCCCCTGTGGGCATGCCTGGCCTGCTGCCCATCCCTGCTGTTGGTGCCAGCCGCAGGCCCAGCCATGCCTTGTCCCAGGCCACCCCACCCCGTGACCTCCCATGGTCTCTTGCAGTGCCAAGACACGGCAGGTGGCACTGCAGAGCCTGCGCCTGGTCTTCTCCTCCAAAATCCTCTCAGAGTTCCTGCTGGAGCGCCGCCTCATGCTCACCGACTCCCTGGAGAAGTGTCTCAAGAAAGGTCTGGGCACAGACAGGTGCTGGGACTCGGTGGTGGGCCTGGTGACCAGTGTCTGAGGGAGGTCTCTTGTGCTGCCCACAGGTAAAGGGGAGGAACAGGCATTGGCGGGCACCGTCCTCACCCTTCTCTGCCTCCAGATGGGCTCTGGCCCGGAGGGGGAAGAGGTGTTTCGCAGCCTGAAGCCCCTGCTCATCAGTGTCCTGACAGACAGCACAGCCAGCCCTGGTGCTCGGCAGAGTGTAAGGCTTGGCCCCTTTCCTTCTGGGCATGGGAGGCACCTCATTGGGGGGTAGAGCCCAGGCAATGCCTTGGCGGACCCCTGTGGTCATGGGAGGGCAGCAGGATTGGGTGCTGTGGGGAGTGGTGGGGTACACCTGACCCATTTCCCCTCGGGTGGGTGCTGGATCTGGCCCGGCACTGCCACCTCTGACTGCCTTCTCCCCACGTTTCTCACCAGTGTGCCACGGCCCTGGGCATGTGTTGTTACATTGCTGCAGCTGACCTCGAGGTAACTGCACCTGGGTGTCATCCGTACCCCTGGTGGAGGGCCCATGATGCTAGGGCAGCTTGGAGCTGAGCTGGTGAAGGGGCACAGGGACTTCAGTGACAGTCCAGGCTCCTTCCCTGGGCAGCATGGAGCTGAGATGAGGGGGGAGCTCCTGGTGCCCCTGGGCTGGGTGGGTCCCCTTTGGTCCCCAGTGTGTGGCTTCGCTTTGGCATCTTCCTGGCAGCTGTGGCCTGACAGTCAGGTTTCCCCACTCTAGGACCTGGTCTCATGCCTGTTCTGCTTGGAGGACATCTTCAGCCCACCCAGCTCAGGCGAGGGGGGCTCAGCACCCACCCAGCATGGCCCTCTGCACTGCAGTGCTCTCCAGTCATGGTCCCTGCTCCTCACCATCTGCCCCCCCTCCCACGTCAAGAGTGTCTTGGACAAGTGAGTGGGGCTTAGGGGGTGAAGGGGCTGTTATGTGTGGAGAGGGGAATCCCTGGAATGGTACCTGCCCCCCCTGACCACCCTCCTGCCTTCCTGTCCCAGTTGCTGGCACAAGCTGCCCCCACTGCTCTCCAGCAACAGTGTCGTGCTGCGCATCCTGGCCGGAGAAACCATCGCGCTGGTCTTTGAGCTGGCTCAGGACGTGGAGGTACTGCAGGGCACTGGGGCAGCAGGAGGCAGCGGGTGGGCAGGCAGCAGAGTGGCAGGGAGCTGTTGGCACAGGCACCCTCTCCGTGCCCCGGCTGAGTTGGCACTGACAGCACTTGGATGCTCCAGGCTGGTGTCATCAGCAGCTGCCCAGGCAGAGGCACTGGCTCCAGTGATTCCCCAGCACTGTCCTGGCAGTGGCAGCAGAGGGCAGTGCCTGGAGCTGCATCTTCTCCAAACCCCTCTGTTTTTTTGGCAGGAGGACTTGTGCCATCAAGATACAGAGTTCCTGCGTGCCCAGCTCAAGGTCCTGGCTACCGAGAGTAACAAGTACCGAGCCAAGACGGACCGACGGAAGCAGCGCTCCATCTTCCGGGACATCCTGCGTTTCATCGAGGTACTGGAGGCTGGCGGTGCCCTTCCCTGCTGAGCCCCTGGCTGTGCAGCTGCTCTCGTCTCTGTGAGAGCCAAGGGGAGGCACAGGGCTGGTGCCCAGGTTATCACTGATGCCCCTCTGCCCGCTCAGAGCGGAGAGTACCAGGAGGAGACGATCCGCTTTGGCCTGGAGTGCATGTACCTGGACAGCTGGGCACGCCAGTGGACCTACCAAGCCTTTAAAGAGGTGCTGGGCTCTGGCATCTGCCACCATCTCCAGGTAGGGGCTGGATGGTTGTGCCGGGGACACTGGGCCAGTGCTGATGGGTGCTGACAGGCCTCTGCTTCCACAGAACAACGAGCTGCTACGGGAGATCTTTGGCCTCGGGCCCCCCTTGGTGCTGGATGCGGCTGCTCTGAAAGCCAGCAAGGTCTCCCGCTTTGAAAAGGTGAGTGTCCCCACCCAGATTGGTGCCCGCAGCCCCCTCACGTGCCCTCGGTGGGCTCCAGCCGAGCGCCTGAGTGTGGTGGACGCTGGTAGGGAGGTGGGCAGAGGGGCACTCCCTAACCCCATCTTTTTCCCTCTCTTCCCAGCACCTCTACAACTCGGCTGCCTTCAAAGCCCGCACGAAAGCCCGGAGCCGGGTGCGGGACAAGCGGGCGGATGTGCTGTGACGGGCAGAGGGGGGCAGAGCCCCCAGCCCACCTGGACTGCAGACCCAGCACTGTGAGGGGCAGGTGCCCCCAGCCCTCGGGCTTTTATTCATGTACAGCAGAGTATTTAATGCCTGGAGCTGCCCCGCCGGGGGCTGCCCCCTCTTTTATTTTTTTAACCAAAAAAAAAAAAAGAAAAAGAAAGATAAAAGAAGAGCTGGGGGGGGGGGTGGGGGTGGTGGTGTGCTGCTGTGTGCCTGCTCTGCAGCTGGGGCTCCGCATGGCACAGTGGGAGGGGGTCCCACAGGGCTCATAAAGCCCCTTTTGCAGACAGGACTCATGTCCCCCCTCCCCAGTCCCATGGGGACACTGGGGTGGCCTGAAGGGCTGGGTGGGAGGGCAGAGCTGTGTAGGGCTGCAGGGCAGCTGGCCCTGGTATCAGTGCTGGTGGCAGGAGCCCTCCCCCAGCTCCCCCCCCTGCCACACTGGGCATAGTCCTTGCCTCCCCACAGCCAGTCTGGCACCCTGGGGTGGTGGCAGAGCGGTGTGGGGTGGCAGGCGCTGCCCAGCCCTACCAGCTGCCCGCTCTGAGACCTTTTCCAGCCAAATGCTTTATATGAAATAGTCCTCTTGTGGGAAATTAATTACAAAGGGGGTGGCACAACGGGCGAGACCCAGTGCTGCCCATGCAGTCTTGGGGGCCATTGCCCAGGCAGGCGTGGGGCCATGCCAGCTGGGAATGCCTGTCACCCCGGGAATGTGTCTATGGTGGTGATTTTCTAAGACTTTGATTACAGGAGGTAATAAAAAAGTTAATTGGAGGGTGCCTTATGCCTTGTTGTGAAGAGGAGGGGCTGTCCCTGGGGCGGGGTGCCAGTCCTCGAAGCCCTGTCCCTTTCTCCCTCAGCCTGGGGTGGGGGCTGGCATTGTCCCCGCTGATCTGGGGTGCGATGCTGCCAGGTCTGAGCAGGATGGGGGGGTGGTAGAGCTGCCCGCTCCCTCCTCCTGCCCTCGGGTGCCCCTTGCTGTGGTGGCCCAGTGCCCGTGGCAGGGCTGGGAGCAGCTCAGCGGTGCCCCCCGGGCTCGGTGCTGACGTTGAGGTGAGCCCAGAGCTGCCCGCTGGCTACCCGCAGCTGGCGTACGGCTTCCTCCTGGCTCTCCAGCCACTGGGCCAGCGCCCGCACCGACTGGCTCTGCAGGACTGCAGGGAGAGGACGGGGACACGCTGGGGACGGGCAGCTTGGCCCTCCTGCAGCCCCCCCTGACCCCCTCCCGGTGCCACGTACCACTCAAGTAGATGGCCAGTGTGGCCAGGACCAGGCTCGCCAGAGCCAGGAGCCCAAGCAGGGCCAGGAGCAGGGGGTGGCCGGAGCTGAAGCAGGGGCAGGGGCCGGCGGTGGGCACGGGGCGCAGGGTGGGCAGGAGCGGCAGGGGGCTGGGGGGCGCAGGACGAGGCGGGGGCCGGTGCAGGCTACGGGAGGGAGCTGGGCCATTGCCTGTGGGCAAGGAGGAGAAAAGAGGTCAGAGCCTGGCCACTGGCACCACTGGGGCCTGTGTGGGCCCCCCCCCCCCCAGCCCCGCTCTCACCCTCGGTGCCCTTGTGCCCGCCTGAGGCCCAGTGCAGGTCGCTGATGGACTCCACGGGGCGCAGGCTGATGGCTCCGGGCTCGCTGCCATCAGGGTCCCCAGCCTCTGCCGGCGCGGCCCCCTCGGCTCTCCCCATGCTCTCTGCCGGGAGGGAGGCAGAGGGTGAGCCTGGGCACCGCCACGGGCACCAAACCCCCTCCCAGAGGTGACCACGGCTTTGACGCTAGTCCGGTGCCGTGCTGGGGCAGGCAGCCAACACCGGTGTTCCCTTGGCACAGCCGTGCCGCCGCTGGCGGGCAACTGCTGGCTGTGACCCCCTGGCCCCAGCGCTGTCATCGGAGCAGTTAGCGGACCTCCCGGTGGCCACGATCAAAGGGCCTCATTAGTGGGGCTGGAATCTGGCCCTGGCTTGGGGGCAGGAATGTGCCACCCCCCCAGCCTGGGTAGCCCAGGCACTGGCTGGGGCTCCTGAGACCAGCTGGGAGCCTTTAGGCAGGGGCAGGGCAGTGCCAGATCCAGCCTGTGGCACGGCTTGGCTTGCCCTGTGGTCACAGTGCTCGTGCGCTGCTTAGAGGTGCAGTGATGGAGATGTGGGGAGCTTGCTGTGCCAGGAGGTCCTGATGGCGACCACTCATGGGAGAAAGGGGGCTTTTTCGGGAGCAGGTGCGGCTCTGTGACCCTCTTGGGAAGTGGCCATGCCCAAGCCGGTGCAGAGGGAAAGGATTTTTCTGCTGGGTGTTTGCAGGCTTTTGAGCAGCGGGCAGGGCCTGGGTGCTGTGCCCATGGTGGAGCAGGGCAGGGTGGCACTGTGCCCACTCCCAGTCCCTCCCGGGGTCAGTGGCGTGTTGCAGGGCAGTGTGGCGCCACACTGCTGCTGGCGGGGCGGTGTGTGCCGCTGGCAGGGTTGGCAGGCATCAGGGCTGGGGGTCCTTGGCGGATGCCCAGGGTCCCCCTAGACCCTCCCCATGGCCCTGTCCTTGGCTGGGGGCTGGCTCGTGGGTACCCCCATCACCCCCGCATCCATTTCCCCCACAGCTGAGGGGTGCAGACAGGTTTGGTGTAGGGGGGAGCTCTGCCAACCAACTGCCTGCTCCCACCCCAAAACCTGCTCCCTGTGCCCCCAGCCCTCCAGGACACCTTTCTTTCCTGGGTGGGCATCTCTGCCCCCAGTCCCTGTGTCGTAGAGCAGTGTTTGGCTGCTGTTTGCATCACAACCCCATGGCCCCGTGCCACCTGGTCCCCCACCTCCACCCTAGCCCCAGTGGGCAGCCCCCAGCCCACTCCCCAGCTTACCTTCTGCAGCCTCCCTGGGCATGGCTCCCTGTGCCCGGGCAGCGTGAGTGGGCAGCGAGGCGGTGCGGGGCCCCCGGGAGCTGGGCACTGGGTTCCCAGTGCGCCAACTGCACCGCTTAAAATAGGATAGTGAGAAACACGGTTGGGGGGGCGATAAAAATAGCCAAGGGGAGGAGGGGGGGACCGGCGGTGCGGTCAGGGCTGCTGGCAGCACGGTGCCAGCATGGCAAGGGGAGAACAGCCTGTGGCAGTGCCCCATGCCCCCTTCCCAGGGTAAAAGGGGTGCCAGCTCACCATGGGACGGGGGTGACAGCAGGGTAGAGGCCTGTGTGGGGAAACACGCACAGGTGGGCCCAGCATGTGCCAAACTGGGGTCTCTGCCACCTCCTGACAGCAATGGCAGTTGTGTCCAGCCTGGGGGTACCACATATACCCCCCCAGATTTGCCCACAAGGACTATGCCAGTTGTGCCACGAAGATTTATTTAAGTTAACAAGACCATAGGAAGCATTAGACAGCAGTGCTGCCAGGAGAGGGGACCACAGTGGTCCCCAACCCTGGTCACCAGCCCCACATGCCCCGTGGCAGACAGATATCGGCGGGTGGGAGGTCGTTGTGCCCATAGAGGCTGTAAGCGTGGATGGGTGACAGGCAGGAGGCTGTAGGACTGGGCTCAACCCGCTGGTCACAGTCCTCACCAGCCCAGCCACGGTAGCAGTGGCAGCGGAAAGCATCTGTTGGGCCAGTGCCGAGGTGCAGCAGGTTGCCCAGGTCGTGGGGCTGCCGGCGCACGCAACGCCCATGACCGTGGCACTGCCCGTAGCTGCACTCCCACGCTGCTGTTGTCACGTTGGCCACGTAGGGACCCAGGGTGGACACGATATAGTGGCGCAGGCTGGCACAGCTCTCCTGGAGGGAGTGGGGGGAAACCACCAGTGAGAACCGGCCCCATCACTGGGATCCTCTCCGGCCACCTTTCCCTGGTGAGCACCGGGGATGTGGCCATCCCATATGGCCCATGCCAGCTCCGGTGCCCCGGTGTGGCAAGGGTGCATACTCACAGCCGAGCGGGAGTATGACATGTCTCCCCAGAGCACAAGTCCAGCTGCGCCCAGCGCTGCACTCTCCCCGATGGTGTGCACCAGGTCAGCCTGCCAGGGAGAGACAGAGATGTCACCGGGCTATGGCGGGGCAGAGGGAACGAGATACATCCCGGCACCCAGCGGGACCCCCGCGTGCCCAGCGCCCAGCAAAGTGGCACTTACCAGCTCCAGGAATCGGGGCGAGCGGCGGAAGGAGAGGCGGGAGTAGGCGACCACAGGCAGGAGGCCATTGGCCCCAAATTCGGCCACCCGCAGGGCCTCGCGCAGCCGGTGGTGCACGTAGTGGGGGCGCAGGGCGGGCGGCAGCGCCGGTGGCAGGTAGATGCTGGGGTAGAGGGCGGCCGAGGCGGCCCAGAGCCAGCCCAGCTGGTTGTTCCGCTCCACCTCTGCTGGTCGGCACTGCCCGGTGTAGTTGGCCTCCTTGGCCCAGTTGCCGTTGAGGCAGTCGGGGAAACGGTAGAAACCCCAGAGTCCCCCCGGGCGCAGGGTCCTGCCCAGCAGAAGTGTCTCCTCCATCAGAGCCTGCGCTGCCCGTTCAAACTCCCGCCGGGCCAGCTGGAGCTGCCGCCGCACCGGCAGGAGGCCATGCTGGTTCCGCACCCACTGCTCTGAAGCTGCCTGGTAAATCCGCTTGGCCCCCCAGTTTTGGACCCAGAGGGGCCTCCATTCCTCCCAGTCTACCACAGCCAGCCCGTGGAAAGCAGGCTGCAGGAGGCGGCGGATGTCCCTGGTGGCCCTGGCAAGGTGGGCGCCAAGGGGGACGCGCTGGGGGATGCCCCCATTGCGGGGGACACCCTGCCGTGACAGGTAGGGGTACAGCCCGAACTTGTTCTTGTAGAAGATGGTGATGTTCTGGCCGGTGAAGTGGCCGTCCCGGTTCTCCACGATGCCGTAGTCGCTGAGGGGCAGCCCCACACCAAAGCGGCGCTGGCAGCGGCCAGCAGGGACGTTCCACACCACAGTGAAGGGCTGGCCACCCGCCAGGGGCTCTGGTGCAGGGCTCTCTCTGCCAGCCGTGCCCAGCGCCAGGCAAGCCCATAGTGCCAGCACTGGCACCATCCTGCGTCGCCGGCTGCCTGCGGGGCCAGCACCCTGTGGGGAAAGGAGAGCGGTGGGGGTGAGGTGGTGGGGTGCAGCATGCACCCCAGCTGCTGACCTGGCCTGTGGTGCACTTGGGGTAAGCCACAGGGGCTGGGGCTGCTTCACGGGCACATGTTGCCCACCCCAAAATCCCATAGGATTCGGCAAAGCTGGGGGTTTGGACACCCTCCTGCCTCACTTCTGCCTGCTGCGCCCCACAGCTCTGGTGTGGCACTGCAAGCTGCCCACCCCAGTGCCTCAGTTTCCCTGCCGGCTCACAGGGACAGGCACTGCAATCCCCTCTTCCCTATCTTGTAGCAGGGCTGAGCCATGCCAGGCACCCTGCTGAGGGGCTGAGCCCCTCGAGAGGTGTGGTGGAGCCACAGGGGCAGCTCTATGTCCCCCCCAACCCAGGCAGGGCGGGAGGGGGCCGGGTGCCCATGCCGGATGCCAGCCAGCTGCCCGGGGTGAGGGGATTAGGCAGGGGATGGGCCCGAGGGCTGCGTGACACAGCAAGGACAGTGCTAATCCCCCGGCGCGGGGCCCGGACGCTCTCCATGACCTTCCCACTCCGGTGCCTCCAGCCCTTGCTGCCACCAGCTGCCTCGGGGGGCAGGTCCCCCTTGCGGTGCAAGGCAGGGGGTACCCTGCAGCCCGCACCATCCTGCCCTGCTCCCCCCAGTGCCCCCCCCCCCCTCCCCGCCATTGTGTGCCCCAGTTTGCTGAAGCTGAGTTTTCCCCAGGCTGCTCAGTGGGGAGTACGGCAGCCACAGTATGCCGTCAGCCCCAGCTACTGCCCACAGAGTCCCACTGGTGGGACTGGGCAGCGCTCCTGGAACCAGTCCAAACCCCAGAACCTGTGGTGGGCCTGGCTCCCTGCCACACTGGTCCCAAGGCCCCAGCCCTGGCGGGCAGCCCAGGAGCCAGACGGGAGTGGAGGGAGGGCAGAGAGTGGGGACTACCTCACCCCGGCAGAGGGGCCAGGGGAAGCGGGGAGCTGGTGCCAGCCCTGAAGAACAGCAGGGAGTCAGGCAGTGCCAGGGCAGGAAGCCCCTGCCTGTGCCACTTTTAATCACCGGCTCGGGGTCCCAGCCCCTCAGATGTCCTTCTTCATCCAGAAGATGGGCAGCCCTTTGGCATCGCGGTGGGGGGTCTCCAGGAGGCTCTGTCCTCTGCTCTCGGCCAGCACTCCCCTTGCCCAGACCACAGTGGGTGGTGGGGGCGGTGGGGGTGCGGCAGGGGGCGGGAGGGGAGGCGGGGGGGCAGAGGGCACCCTTGGCCTGCTGGTGGTGGCGGTGGCAGCGCCAGGAGGGGTGGAGAAGAGCCGCAGCACCTCGGCGGGTATGGCGGGGCTGAGGAAGGCCACGCTCTGCACCGGCTCACCCAGGACATAGCCCAGGTGGGCGTAGAAATACTGCTTGTCATGGGTGGTGAGGTGCAGGCAGCTGAAGCCCCGGGCCCGAGCCCACTGCTCGGTGGCCTCCATCAGCTGCCGCCCATAGCCCTGGCCCCGCAGCGCCCGGGCCACCACCACACTCTCTACAAAGAGGTCACAGGGACGGCCAGCCACGCGGGAGAGCCGGACATGTCCCACGAGCTGGCAGGGACCCTCCTGGGCAGCGGGGGCCTCGGCGGGGCCCTGGCTCCGCAGCAGCAGCAGGCAGGTGGGGAAGGCATCCGAGGAACGCTGGAGCGTGTGGAGCCGCGACGCCCGGCTCTTCCCCCATTCCTCGCCCAGCAGCGCGGCGCAGGCCTCCAGCAGCTCCGGCCTCTGGTGCAGGGGGACCAAGCTGAGCTCCTCCGACATGGAGCCCATTCTTCTCACTGATGGGAGACCAAGCAGGCAACAGCTTAGAGGCGGCAGGGGACAGACTGCGTGTGTTCCCCCCGGCGGC
>BJBW01017890.1:0-11583 GCA_004320125.1 Scolopax mira | reverse complement strand
TGGTGCCAGCTCCAGATGCCCATGCCATAAGACCTGCAGGCACGACTGACATTGCCAAGCCAGCAAAGGGACGGTGGCAAGAGGCACAGGACTGGCCTTGCCCCCTTTCCAGACCTGCCTCTATCTCCTGCAACCTGGGCACCTGCCTGAGACCAGCCAGCTTGTCACACACATGTCTCAAACCTGCAAGAGTGGCAGCACCACAGAACTGAGCAGACCCCAGCTGTGCCACACTGGCGCAGGGGCTTGGGAGGGCTCTGCTGGCCTCTGAGGGGCCAGGAACCCCTGCCACAATTGGTGAGCAGCAGGGACCCCTCTCCTGGCCTGGCGGCTGTTCCTCTTGCGAAGGAGAAGCCACAAACAACAGGCGGGAGGAACTGCCACGGTGGATTATCAACTGGGGTTGAGCAAACTGCTCTGCTTCCTCTTCTCGGGGGTGGAGGGCCCACCTTGGACTGCCCTCCAAAGTCAGTCTCCCAGCTCCAAGCCCCCTGACTCCCAGCCCAGCCTGCATTACGCCCCTTCAGAGGCCAGACGGCGTCCCAAGGCCCCACCGGCACCCCCAGGCTGGTGAAGCTTTTCCTCCTGTCTCCCCAGTAAAACCCAGGCTGGGAACCTGTCAGCGCCCCTCTGTGCTTGGGGGGGTGGTCCTGAGCAGAGGGAGAAGCCCTCCCAATGCCTGCCTTCCTGCCTGCTTCTGCCAGCGGTGCCTCACCGAGCTTTGCCCACCCCTTTGCCGCGGTGCCCAGTTTTCCTCCCCACATTCCAGGCCTTCTCCAGCATCTCCCTAGGAGAACAGGGCTGCTCAGCCTCCCTGCTGCTCACCCTGACTCACCCTGCTCACACTCAGCCCGGTTCACACTCACCCTGCCTGCTGCTGCCGGCTCCCGCCGCCCTCGGTGTCTGCGCGGCAGAGCGGCAGGAAGCAGCTCAGGCTCATGGCCAACCACAGAGCCTGGTTCTGCTTCCCCCGGTGTGAATGACACATGTGTCCAGTGCCCCACACCTCCCGCCCCTGCCAGCATCCAAACAGACCCCACACAGGGCACCCACCCTGCCTGTACCCCCTTCCCCACGCATCAGTCTAAACCAGGTCAGCTAATGGCTGCCACCATCACACTGCTGCACCTCCTGGAGTCACGGACCCCAAGCCACCACTGACCCATCATTGACCGCACAGCTAACCCATGACTGACCCATCAGGATCCATGACTAGCCCATCACGACCCATGACAGACCTCAACACCATCACGACCCATCACCAACACCATCACGATCCACGACAGACCCCATCACCAACACCATCACCAACCCCACCACTGATCCCATCATCGACCAACCAAGACCCATCACCGGACCCCGCCATTGACCCCATCGCTGACCCATCACCCCATCCTCCCCCTTTCCCTCGCCCGCTCCCCGCTTCCCCCGCCCCGTCCCACGAGTACCGCTCCGCCAGTCCCGCCGCCGCCGCTATTTCCGCCCTCCAGCCCTCACTTCCGGCCCCGCCGCCGGAAGCGCGCCCCCTGCCGGCGGGAGGCCATCGCCCACAACGCGCGTGCGCATGCGCAGTGCGGCGGGGGACACGATGCCCATGGTCGCCGCCATGGCAGGACTCGTCGCCTCCCCGCTGGCGTCTCGCCCCGCTCCCGCCCGGCCACACGAGCCTCCTCCGCAGCCTCACCGGCCTGGAGAGGACCTCCGGCCCGCGGCAACCCGGGGGGCGGGCACGGTGGGGCGCCCCCCCTCCCTGGTGCCAGCCAAGGGCCGGTGGAACCCCCCCCGTGCGCCTGTTGGTCTTTGAAAGAGCAGCAGCAACTTTGTGCCCTTTAGACCGTTTTTTGCCTTTTTAGAACTTGTTTTATCGCCTGCTGAGATGTGCCCACCCGGTAAGGGGGACCAGGGAAAAACAAGGACACCCCAGGCTTGGAATTGAAACAGGTTTCATAGAATAAGGCTGAACAATGACATTAAAGAACCAACGTTGAGCCC
The DNA here is from genome assembly GCA_004320125.1 of Scolopax mira. Classification (NCBI taxonomy): domain Eukaryota; kingdom Metazoa; phylum Chordata; class Aves; order Charadriiformes; family Scolopacidae; genus Scolopax; species Scolopax mira. The sequence continues at coordinate 9,591 of BJBW01017890.1, read as the reverse complement.
GGTACCGGCACAAAATGCACCGGGACTGTGTTCGGCCCCTTCTCTCGGGAGGAAGGGAAGGGCTCAGGGCTCCGGCAGCAGGGCGAGGGCTTCTCAGGATGGCAGCCACCCGGGGAGAGACAGGACTTCCCAGCAAAGCTTCAGAACCAGACCCAGCTTGGGGCAAGCGCCCGGGTCTCGCTCCTCCTCATCCCCAGGCCTGGCAAAGCTGGAAAACACTGAGACCCCAAAACTCGCACAGCAGAGCTGGCTGTAAAGTCAATACTTTCTGACAGGAGAGCCTCCGAAAAAGGCCCTTGTCCCCAGCCTTAGAAGAGACCTGAAAGTTATTACTGAAAGAGAAATGAATCCCGTGTGGCTCAAACTAGGATGCCGGAGGACCTGGCCGAGCCAAGGGGCCAAGGAGCCGGTACAGAGGAACCCCAGCCCCATGGTGGGAGGAGGAGGAGGAGGAAGAGGGAGGCAGTCCCCGTCCCCCCAGGGAGAAGAGGAGTCCTGGGGAGGGGCGGGGAGGGTTCCAAGGATTGTGACAGTGGGGCACTTTGTGACATACTCGTCACCTAGAACCCTCCCTCAGTGTCTTCCCCTCAGGGAGGACAGTGTTGGGTCAGTGTGGAACTGAGGAGCTCCCTGAGCGTTGCCACCTCTATCCCACTGCCCTGAGAGAGCAGCCCCGTGCGGTCTGTGTTCCCCTCACCCCTTTCCTCCCTCCCTCCCTCGTGCAGGATGGAGAGGAGACCTCCCAGCCGCCCCAGGTTGGCCTGGGTGGAGAAGGGACCTGCCCCGGCTCCCAGGGCCAGGGCCAGGCCCTATGAGACCTGCAAGGTCCAGCCGCTGCAGACGGGTGAGTGTGTGGGCGCTGTGGGCTGCCCACCCTGCCCTGCCCCAGCATCACAGCCCCAGCAAGGCTGCCATCGGGGCTCCCTCCCCACACGGCACCCCCACGACAGGGACCCTCTGTGCCCCCCCGCTGCCAGCACGGTCCTCACTCGGGGGGGGACACACTGGCCTCCCAGCCTTGAGCCAGGGCTGGTGACATCCCCTGGCAGAGCAGTTGGATCTTCTCTCCTGCCTGACCCCCAGCCCTGCCTGCTCTCTCCCGCCCACATCCAGGCCCTTCCCCCTTGTCTCTGGACCGAGAGGAGAAGAGAAGCCTGGACATCATCCAGACCAGACCCAAGGTACCCGCGGACACTTCTACCACCCTTGGAACCCATGTATCCTGGCCAGCCTTTCTGCCCCCAGCCTCTGCTCTGAAGGTGCCAGAGGCTGTCCTGGGCACCCCCGTGATGCTGCCTGTCCCCCCTGACGCTCTCGCTCCATCTCTCCCCTCCCCGGCCCACAGAATGAGGCCCAGAAGCTGCAGTTCCTGGACTCGGTCCGCGCCATCTGTGGCAGCATCAGCGTGCACTCCACCGAGTGGCACAAGCTTTACTTCTGCCAGCAGGAGGTGGCAGAGATCATTGAGGTGAGGGGACAGTCAGCCAGGCTGAGGCCAAGGCTCTCCATCCTTGGAGGGGCTCCAAAGCCACCCGGGTGGCCCGGCTGGAGCCAGGGCTCGCACCCAATGAGGTTTGCGGGTCCCTGGGCCAGACCTTGGCTCTGGGATGGGTACAGCCCTTCCCACTGGCTGCTGTGTTGGAGGGGAAGGAAAAGGTCCAGGATGGGGGCACCCGTGCCTTGTCAGCCCCGCGGGCTCTTGCTGGGCAAAGGAGACTGCCCCGTCCCAACATGTCCCCACCCTGCTGTGCTCCCCAGGAACTGCTCAAAGAGGAGCCCACCAACCAGCTGAGCAGCACAGTGCGCCAGCAAGCCATGTTGGCCATCACTGCCATGAGGTACCTGCCCCAGACCCCACTTCGGCCTCCTCGGGGTTGGGTGGCCCCGACGGCACCGGTCCCAGGTGGGGTGCAAGAGGGAGGCAGACAGCAGGGCAGGGGGTGCCAGGGGGTTTGCCCTCCACAAGACAGTCTTAGTGGCATGGGGGGTGGAGGTGTCACCCGCAGCATGGGGATCAGCCCAGGTCTCCAGCCTCAGGGTCTGCCTCCTCCTTGCCGAGTCTGAAGGGCACCTCTTTGTCCCTGCAGCAGAGCAAAGCTGCTTCTGCAGGAGAAGGAGCGCAGCCTCCTCAATGCCTGCTTCGGCAGCTTCTTCCACCTGCCCCCAGAGGACACCCGGGGCCCCAGGGATTTCCTCTACTCCAAGGTATGCCATGGGGTGAACCACGGGGAGCTCCCCCACCCCAACCACCCTTCCTGGACACTACAGGGCCACGGCTGCCCTTGCCCCGACCCCCCCGAACCCCCGCCAGCCTTCCAGGGCTGCTCACAAGATTCTGTCCCCCGTCCTCACAGACCCTGGCTGCCATGGACAACATGCTGCAGACACTGGTCTGCAGCGACGGCACCATCAGCATCACCCAGCTGCAGAACATCTTGCAGGTCTGTCCTTGGCACAGGCTGCCCATGCCCAAGTGACCCCCACTTGAGTGGTGACCCCCCAGCCCCTGGTGCAAGGAAGGGGGCAGGGAACACCCCTTCCTTCCCTGACGTCCCCCCACCTCCACCTCCAGCCCATTGCCTCCTGCCCGCTGCCACAGCCCCTTCTCCTCCTGCCCCAGCCCACCTGCTGCCTGGCTGCCCCTCCTGCCCCACGCTCCCTCCCCCATGGACCTGCCTGCCTGCCAAGGGGACTCCAGCCTTGGCCCTTTCCCGCTCCAGCTTCACCACAGGCCATACCCCACAGGCCCTGCCACGGGTTCCCACAGAGGTGCTCACCCCAAAGCCTTGCGTGGGGCACTGGAGGGACGTTTTCTAGGGGGGAGTGAGTAGAAGGCAGCAGAGGGATGCTGCTGCCTGCCTGGCTGCAGCAGGTTGCTGCCAAGGGGCAAGAAGCACACGTGCCCCGTCACAGGCATGGCCCCGCAGCAAGCCTGGCTCTGCTGTGCCGTGCCGTGCGGTGCCGTGGCGTGCCGCCTCCCTGGCATAACAGCAGCTTTTCTCCTCCCAGATCCTGCTGCTCTTCGCCAGTTCCCAGCTGGCACTGGTGCAGGAGAGGGCCATAGCACAGATAGCTCGGCTGGCCGAATTCGGCACCACCTCTGCCCTGTCACAGGTACTGAGCTCCCGCGTTGGGCAGCCCCTGGCCCCCATCCCTGAGGTGCCCCTGGGCCCTGGCACCTCCTGGGTGCACCCAGTCAGCACATCAGGAGCGGGGCTCTTTGCCCTGCCCCTGTCCTGTCCGTGCTCTCTCCCAGCAACCTGCCTCTGGCAGCTCTGCCCTGCTCTGGGCTGCTGCCGGGCTGCTCGGGGAGCAACTGGGACTCACCTTGTGCCTGGGCTGCCTCTCTTCCCCCAGATCTGCCCCTGCTTTGCACAAGCCACTGCCGCGGAACACAAGTGCTCCAAGACCCACCAGTTTGAGATGCTGGGGAATCTGGTGGGGCACCTCGTCCTCTGCCTCACTTGCAAGCACAAGGGCACCCGTCAAGAGGCTGCAGAAGCTCTCCACCACCTGCAGACCTTCGCCAGCCAGCTACTCGGTAAGAGAAGCCCTGTCAGGATGGGTCCCCTCAGGCATGGGCAGCCACTGGCCACACTCCCGGGCCACAGGAAGCCTGAAGCAACCTGGCCTGCGCTCTGAAAAGCCATTTGCCCTCACCCCTGCTTCCAACAGGCCTGGACCCTTCCTGCCTATCTCTCCCCCAGACCTCTCCCGGTGCCCTCTTTCTTTGCCAGCACCTTCTCTGCCCAGAGAGTGCTCCCAGACCGCTCCTCCAGCTGTGCACCCTCTCGCTGAGCACCCCGCTTTTCTTCCTCCCCAGGCAAGTGGACTGGGCCGCACCACACGCGGCACGTGCAGCTCCCGGAGGGCTGTCCAGCAAAGCAGCCTCGCCACCCCTCACGCAGCAGCTACGCCATCAAAGTCTTCCTGGTAAGAAGTTCCTTTGGCTTCTGCCTGCTGGCTCAGCGTGAGTGAAGGGACACCTGAGGCAGGGGGATGACAGCAGCTCACGCTGTTCCTCAGCAGGAGCTAGGCAAAGCTCCCCAGCGAGCTCCCGTTCCCCTCACGACCCTGAACCCCACCGGCAGCCTCCTCCCCAGCACAGCCTGGCTCTGTGTCCTCTTCTCGCTGCACAGCCCCATGCTCTGGGTGCTCTGGGTGGTGCTTGTGGCGACAAATCTCCCCTCCTCTCCTTCACCCCTCAGATGTTCCTGGAATACCTCCAGCCCACCGACCGGGTCGACATCATCCTCACAGCCATCAAGAGCCTGAGGACAAGTGCCGACAGCGTCAAGGTGGCTGCGTTCATGGTGGACGTCCTTGTGGTGAACTTGGACACCCGCAGGGGGCAGGTGGGTAGCCCATGGGGGGCTCCAGCCCACCGGGAGACCTTTCCTCCCCGCTTCTGTGCCCGGCCAGCACTGACACTGTCTCAGGCCGGCGTAGCACAATGTGAACAGGAGCAGCTCCCAGAGGGAGCTGGGGAAACAGCTGTGCTCGCCCTGCTGACATCCCCACTCCCACCCCTCTCTTCCCTCCAGGTGATGAACATTGTGCGGGCCATCTACGGCAGCCTGCCCTCCATCACCGTGGCGGTAGCTCAGAAGAGCATGGACAGGGCTCTGCTGATCCTGGTGAACAAACACCCCGCTTGGGTGGTGACCAGCCTGCTGCAGTGCTCCCCAACGTGCAACCAGTACGGGGCCCACCAGCTTTTGGGGCTCCTCTCCCACTGGGAGAGGGGCCCTGACAACCTCCGGAGGGTTGTCAGCCCGGCCATCCCCCAGGCTGTCCCCGCTGACACAGCCCCGGCTCCCCACAGATTCGCCAGGGCCATGTGGAAGACCATCTTCTCCGAGCCCCAAGCTGCAAAGAAGGTGCTGCAGGAGCTGCTCAGCATACTGATGAGCCAGTCGCTGCGCAAGACCTCCACCTCCACCGGAGACAACCCGCGCGTCCTCTCCCTGGCTGTGAGTGCCCAGATGAGGCCTCGCTGACCCCCAGAGCTGCTCTCAGATGGCCGGGGCGCCCGCTCCCCTTCCCTGGCCAACGCAAACCTTGACCTCCCCAGGGCCACGCACGGCCTCATCAGGGCGTCTGTCTTCTGCAGGCCACCAAGACGATAAGCGAGATCCTCCTGCATCACACCTGCCTGCGGGAGCTGGACACCATTTTCCCCAAGCTTTTCCTGGCACTCCTTTTCCAAGTGTCCTTCATCACGGAGCTGATGGTGCCGGAGGTAGAGATCTTCTGGAAGGAGCACCAAGAGGATCTGCTCACTCCCATCAGGTGCCCCATCCCTGTTCTCTCAGCCCATCTCTGCCAGCCACCCAGAGCCAAGTCGGGGCTCCCGGTGGGAGCTGGCTGCTTCTCCTTATCTCCGCAGGTGTGCAGTGAAGTCCATGAAAGAGCTGCTCTGCGCCATGGGCTTTGAGAAGCAGGTGGTGGCCATCGAGGCACAGGGCGGCTGGGATGCCCTTCTCAGCACCCAGACCCACCTCATGGGAGTGTGCACCGTGGCCAGGTGAGAGCCCCTTCTCCCCGCTCCTTGGGGACCAGGCACCCCACGTCACCCCCTCCCTTGGGGATGGCCCTGCATGGCATGCCAGTCCCCATTGCTCAGACAAAGTGCTGTACGCTGCTGAGCTCTAGGCTGGTCCAAACCCCCAAGGGACGTGCCCGCCCACCTCGGGCCTGATAGCGCCTCCTTCCCCCTGCCAGGGAGATGATGACCACCCGAAGACCCCTGCGCCACTCCATCTTCTGCCAGCTGGTAGAGCTCCTCTCTGTGGAGGACCCCACCTGGGAGATGGTCGCCATGACCTTTTTCATCGAGGTGAGCCTGATGGCATCTCTCCAAGCTCCCTCCCAGGCTCAGTTCTCCCATGCCCACTGCTGCGGGGGGAGCTGGGGCAGCGGGTGGGCTCTGGCTTGTACTCTGGAGGAGCAGGCGAGCAACCCGGGTGGTGTGGTGCGGGGCACGGGGGCTCTCCGCACCCCCTGCCACCTCCATCTGGGCTTGGTCCTGCCCCCACAGCCTTGCCCCGAGCTGGTGATGGAAGCCGTTGCCGCACCTTGCCATCTCCTGCTGCTCCTGTGTTTTTCAGATGCTGGGCAGCATGGACTTTGCTGACGACCTTGCCCCTGCCCTGGAGCTCTTCCCCATGTACCTGCAGAGCCATTGCGTGGGGATGCCCAACCTGGTGCTCCGCGGCATCCTCAGGCTCACCGAGAGACCCAACCTGGTGAGTAGGGGCAGCCGGGAGAGCGGCCCAGGCTGGAGCAGCAGGTGGTGGGTAATGCAGCAGCTCAGGCTTTGCTGTGTCCCACCGGGAGCGGTGCCAGCTGAGCTGGTGTGTTTTCCACAGGCAAGGAAAATCCTAGTCCTGCTGCCTGATGTCATGGAGCAGCTCCAGGGCGATGACAGTGACGTGGCCCTCTCCGTGATCACCAACATGCTGCGGCTGCTGGAGAGGAAGGCGTCCAGCTCCACCGCCCTGGCCCTGGCTGAACAGCTCCGGACATTCTTTGATGACGTAAGGAACGGGGGAGAGCCCCCACAGGGTCTCCCTCTCTGGAGCCCAGCCCCGGGGGGACCCCAGCTCCCCTGGGCACACCTTCTCCATGCCACCACTCATTCCCTTTTGGAGCAGGGCTGCCTGCTTCTCTGCTGGGGACATCCATCTCCGTGGCAGTCCCTTGCTTGCTTGCTTGCCATGGGCTCGGGGCTGAAGTTCTCCTCCCTTCCTCCCCCAGGAGTCAAGCACCGTGCGGCAGCTCTCCATCCGGCTCTTCCAAGACACCATGGGGCTGGTGGTGGGCCCCAGTAAGAGGAAGATGAAGGGGGAGGTGTGGGGCAGCGTGCTGCCGCTGCTCTTTCACCTGCACGACGAGGATGAGAGTGTTGCTCAGGTGGGATTCCCAGCCCCAGCGGTGCTGTGGGCAGGCCAGTGCTGACACTGGGCCCTGAAATGTGTGCCACTGTGAGGTCTAGCTGGCTGAGTCCCTAGGACCAGGCAGAACCCCCCTCCCTGCCCACAGCTGCCTTTCTCCTCCTGCTGCCTAGATGGTTGGGGTGGGGGGGCCCTTTCCCACCCTGCTCCCTCCGCTCAGCCCATGGCATATGAGTCCCTGCCGCACCAGCCACTGGGCTAGTGCTCTGCAGCAGCCTGGGGCCACCAAGGCCAAAACAGGGAAGCTCTGACAGGCTGGCAGCCAGAGAGGGTGGCTGCCTTTATCTTCTCCTGGGGTTCTGAGCCTGGTGGCAGCATCAGTCCCCAGCTGGTGCATCTTCCCTGCACGGGCCGGGCCGGGCTCTGAGCCCTGCCGAGAGGGGGGACACGGGGTCCTCTGTCCCCAGTGGTGATGGCATCTCTGCTTCTCCCCAGGCCTCCCAGGAAGCCCTCCACAGCGCTGGCCAGTTCCTGAAGTGGAGGCCACTGTCAGAGCTGAGAGATGCTGCCCAGGCATGGAGGATGTACGAGTGCCTGGTAAGCCCAGCCCCAGGGTCCCCAGGATCTGCCCTGGGTGAGCCCTGCTCTGTGCCCAGTGGGGGGGACGCAGGGCTGTGCCACCACAGGGGCACACACCTTCCAGGAGCAGGCTCTCCTCCAGGCTGGGGACCAAAGGGGATGCTGCCACCACCATGGCGTCCCTGGGGAGCCCCTGCTCCCTCCCAACCCAGATGCCTGACGGCGAGGAGCTGGGAATGTCCTGCTGGGGGAAGGAACGCTGGCCCTGGGTGGGGGGGACAGCCCGACTTGGGGGCAGCTCTGGGCCCATGCTGCATCCTTCTCCTCTCTCCAGCTGGCCAGGAAGAAGAGCAAGGCCAAGGACTACCTGCAGCAGATCCAGTCCTACCTGCAGAGCCCGCAGGAGCTCCTCCGTTGGGAGGCTGTCCGGTTCATCGGTGAGCCCCGGCCTCCCTCCCTCTCCCAGGCTCCCCATGGGGTACCCCTCATCCCCCCCCGACCCCTGTCTGCGTGGCGGGGGCTGGCAGGAGCCTCATCCATCCCCTCCCCAATGCTCAGCACTCCCTGCTGCCTGTGCGGCCAGGCAGGCCACCTGGCACAGTCCCCGATGGGCAGTGGGGTCCCTGACGGGCAAAAGGGTCCCTGACACGCTGTGTCCCCCAGGGCTCATCGGACGGCGGGTAGATGAGCAGAAGATGGCAGAAGTCACAGCGGGTGAGTGAGGGCAACGGGGAAGGAGCCAGCACGGAGCCCCCCCCACCAGCTTGGGCGAGGGGGGCTCTGCTCCCAGCACGTCTGTGGGGAGGAAGGTGTTTCTGGAGGGGGGCATCCCTGACCAGCAGCCTCCAACGCAGTCACCTGCCCCCTGGCTCCCTCCCGGCCCTGGGAATCTCGGGGTGCAATGTGCCTTCCCTGGAGGGGACACCCTGGAGGGCTGTCACCTCACTTCTGCTGCTTTGTCCCCACAGTCCTTGAAGGCGCAAGGAAAGATTCCAGCCCCCTGGTCTCCTCCCTGGCAGCTCAGACGCTCCTCATCCTCCAAGGCAGGCAGAGGAGGTGGTTTCGCCTGCAGTGGCCCAGATCATGGCTGCTGAGGGCACGATGAGGTGCCACTCGGCCCCCGGCCAGGACTCTGCTTTAATGAAATATTTGTAATAAAATAATTAAGAGTTCACAGAATCATAGAATGGTTAGAGTTGGAAGGGACCTTCAACATCATCGATACCTCCCACTAGAGCAGGTTGCTCAAAGCCCCAGACAGCCTGGTCTTGGACACCTCTATGGATGAGGCATCCACAACTGCTCTGGGCAACCTGTTCCGCTGTCTCACCACCCCGAGGGTGAAGAATTTCTTCCTAATGTCTCATCCAAATCCCCCCTCTTTACGGTTAAAATCCTTATCCCTTGTCCTGCCACTACATGCCCTGAGAGAGGCCCTCCCCATCTCTCCTGTAGGGCCCCTTAAGGTACTGGAAGGGGCTACAAGGTCTCCCCGGAGCCTCCTCTTCTCCACGCTGAACAACCCCAGCTCTCTCAGACTGTCCTCATAGCAGAGGTGCTCCACCCGTCTGATGATGAATCAGAGGCCTTCCTTCAGACCCCTTCCAACAGGTCCAAGTCCTTCCTCTGTTGAGGACTCCAGAGCTGGACACGCTACTCCAGGTGGGGTCTCACAACAGCAGAGTAGAGGGGCAGAATCACCTCCCTCCACCTGATGGTCACGCTTCTTTTGATGCAGCCCAGGATGCGGTTGGCTTTCTGGGCTGCCAGTGCACATTGCCAGCTCATGTCAGGCTTCTCATCCACCAGCACCCCAAAGTCCTTCTCCGCAGGGCTGCTCTCAGGCCATTCTCCTCATCCTCTGTCACTGTGTTACCTCCCATATCCAGTAGAGACTGGAGCATCTCCCTAGTCCTCCTCTTGCTCTTAATATATTTGTAGAAATTCTTTTTATTGTTTTTAACATTCAGGACCAGGTTAAGTTCTATCTGAGCTTTGGCCTTTCTAATTTATTCCCTGCATGACTTTACTACACCTTTATAATCGTCCTGAGTAGCCTGCTCTTTTTCCCAAAGGCCATAAACTCTCCATTTTTCCCTGAGCAGTGACCCTATCT
>BJBW01017887.1:0-20601 GCA_004320125.1 Scolopax mira | reverse complement strand
GGGGGAGCCGCGAACGCGGCGGTCCCGCCGCGTTCGCGGCTCCCCCGCGTCCACCGCTCCCGGAGGATGCGGGGGAGGTGAGCGCCCTGCAGGCGCTGCCGGTGAGTGGGACTTCCCCACCCCCTTTCCCCCCCTCCCCGCCTTCTTCCCCCCAGGGTTTGGGGTGGGAAGCTGATCATCCTGCTTTTTGCCATCTCTACTTTTATTTTTTTTAATATATATATCTATTTAATTTTTTTTTTTAAAATTCCTGTGTGGTTAAACCCCTGCTCTGCCCCGTTTTCAGATCGACGTGCAGCTGAACATCCTGTCCTTCCTCTCCCCTCAAGACCTGTGCCATTTGGGAAGCACAAGTTGTTACTGGAGGGCAGCCGTGCGGGATCCCTTGTTGTGGAGGTATTTTCTCCTGAGGGATCTCCCCTTCTGGACGTCTGTGGATTGGAAATCCCTCCCAGATGTGGAGGTTTTTAATAAAACCTTCTCAGAGGAGAGTGATAACACGCTGTATGATTACATGGCAGTGTAAGTATCTTCCTATTTTCTTACAGGACACAGTCTCTCTAATACTCAGCCCACAGGCATATTTCATCTTTACAGTAGTAACACCGTGCTGTTGTAAGCTGCTGCTTAAATTTTGAGGTGTCTCAAATCCGTGGCTTATTTCATGATGATCTCAAAAGTCCCTTCCAACCACTAAGATTCTGTGATTTCGTAAGTGCAGTTTCCTGTTGTTTGGCAGTTGGCCAGCTCTTCCTGTTGGGAATTCAGGAAGAATGTAAAATGTTGTGAAAAAACCAACAAAACAAAACAAAACAAAAATTTTAAAAAAATCAAAGCTTTTTGTAAACGGCATGTCTGCAATGCCACGGAAATACAGACATCTCAGAAGCTGTGCTTACTGTTGATCTTGATAAAAAATGTGTTCTTCAACCTCAGTGCAATGACAGATGATTTCTTACTTTAATAAAAGCACTAAGGTGTCTTCAAACTATAGCAAATGAAATGAACCTTCATTTTTTTTTTCCTCCTAGCTGAAATGCAGGGTAGGGGGGGAGGGAAGTGTGGGGCTTTTTTAATGTGCGCAGAATAACAAGTAGTATTGCTTTAGCTTTGATCAAAGGCCACAAGACCAAGACTCTGGTTTCATCTAGTGTGGTTAAAAAGCATAACAACACTCATAGTGTGTTTGAATAACTGAGAAAAAGTCTTAAAACATGCAGATTATCCTGTGGGATTTTTTTAAAACTTTGTTCAATTTCTTTAATTGATTTGTGCGTTGGGTTTGGTTCAGTGTTTTGTTTTTTTTTTTTTTTTTAATTTGCAGTTAAATTTTCCAAAGGTGATTTCATTAAACTGTTGCTTCATGATGAGTGCACTACTAATCTCCCCAGTCTCTGTTCCCTTCATCTCCACTTTACAGATGGGAAATACACGCTCAGAATTTGAAGCGCTACGTATCTACTGATTTTGAACGCTGGATTTAAATTAAATTTAGGCCTGAATACTTTAGAGCATCAGTTATTTGGAAGCACCTCTCACTGACATCCATTCTGGTTATGAGCACTTTGTGGTTTTGCTGATCTCAACTGTAGCCTCTCAGTTTGGTTGTAGTGGAGCACACATTTAATGTTTCCTTGAAGTGATTTGTCCAGCAGCAGCCTGCCGTGACCATGGCAGGAGACACTGAAGCTGCTTCCCTGGGATGACTGTTACTTCTTTCCCTTGATTACCAAAGTCTTTTTATGCTTTCAAGCTTCTGCATCAAATGAGCATGGACAACACCTGTCTCTTTTCACAACGTGAATTCCCAGTGCCTACAGGTGAAATGGTCCTTTTCAGGTGGAGTTACCTGCTTTATAGTTAATAAACAGAAAAGTAGTCTAATTAATTTTTTAAACGCTCTCAGTACTGTCTCATTTTTTATATTGTGTGTGACTCATCGGCTTTGATGTTATTTTACCAATAGTGTGTGTTCAGTGAGGATGGGGGAATTTGTAATTTTATTTTATTTTTTAAAGTAAACTAAAGGATCTATAGATAGAAGCATCCTAAGGTCCAAAACCCCAATATTTGTACTTCAAAAAAGACTGATGCCTTTGCCCGCTTTGTACTTGAACTTTGGTGCTTGAAACAATCTGTTTGGAACTTGCCGACCTGTGCTGGAGTTGTACTGGTAACAAAATTTGATTAACACCTCTTTTGTATTTTGTGTTTAATTTCTAGTTGCATCTATTTTACACAGATACAAAAAGAGCTGTCCTCAGAGCAGGAGAAGTTTGAAATCAGGCCGTCCCCGGTACGGGGCTGTGACTTCCTTTTTGCAGTCACTGGTCACTCAGACGGAACCTCGCTTCGCCATGTTTGGGCCGGGTTTGGAAGAGCTGGACAACTCTTTAGTGCAGAAGATGATGACATGCCCAGAAATTCTGCTAGTAGCTGGCCTACCTCAAAGACAAATTCATGGTAATGCTACTTTTGGGTTTTGGCTTTTTTTGTTTTGTAAACAGGTCTAGCACCAAAAACATTGAGGGAGAAATAAAGAAAAGGGATGCTTTTTTTTCCTCTTGAAACTCAATAGCACAATAACTCTCTTTGTGTTTATTTAGGGGCATAAATGGAATGAACATGTGGGATAAAATTATAGCTGCAGTGAATTTATGATTAAATTTGCACAATGTCAGAGGGATCATTTTGTTCCTTGTACTTTTCTTTTGGCCCTGAATTCCATGCCACACCTGCTGTTCTAATGGATAAAGGCAGACAGAACTTTCTTTAGGTGCTGCTTGTATTAAATGGCTTAAAATCCGCACTTGTGTTTTTATACAGGATGTCAAGATTCCTCCTTCAAATGATTCAGTCTTGTGGTGTCTCCAATTTCACTGCAGTCCAAACCAGAGAGAAAAAGTTATTACTTTTTAACAAATGTTTATTTCAGCACAGCAGAATGGGAATAATTAAATTGTATTTAAAGAAAGTATGAAAATAGTATTTCTAAGTGTTATTACCTTTTTCTCTCTTACGTCTTTCTGAATTGTTCTGCCAGTTTCAACTAATGAATGCAAGTCTAGCACCTCTCTGACTTAGGTTTCTAGGTTCAAGTCTAAGTATCAGAAACATGAAAATGCTTCCTTGTTTTCTTTTTAATGCTATTGATTTGATTTTAATTAACAATGTGATTAGTTAGAGCATATATAAAAGAGTAAATATGCTACACACTTACAGCAACACTTAAGCTTGGATGTGCCTGTCCTATAGCACCGCTGGAATTTTCAGCCTATCTACCACTTAGTTATATTCACTAATAAAGTTAGTTGTATTCTCACATACTCTTTTTTTTTTTCCCCTGTAGGAATTGGATCAGGAGTCAGTTTTCAGTTTAATAACAATCAAAAATTCAATATTCTGACATTGTATTCAACTACCAGGTAAGATCTGTTCTTCACCAAAAAAAATGTACAGTTTCTCAATTAGTTCGTACTTTTCCTCGTGTTTTTGTCATGGGATTTTTATGCCTGTATTCATATGCATGGGTATCCCTTATAAACTGAAGCTTTTTTTTTTTTTTTCTCACAAATGCTGAATTTTCATGGGGAAGTAATAAAGCTTTTCCAAACCTTATACATAGCAATCGTGTACGACAAATACATAGCAGGTGCTTCTGCTTCTCTTGATACCTTGATGGATTCCTTTTTGAAACACTCATCCTGAGGTATATATTCATATGCATCTTGCAGATTGCTAACCATCCTGTATGTACAGTAGCAAAGAAGGGGAGAAGTGGGGATGGGAGGAGGTGAGGTGACACGAAACCATTTTGCTTATTGAGGTCATTTTCCTGTCCCTTTCCTGTGCTGCCTAGACTCCCAAAATTGAGTTTTTGCATTCTTAGTTGATCTGACTGCTGAAATACTGAACTCTCTTTCAGTGTGGAAAGGAGGAGAGCAAGGGAAGAACAAGCTGTTGCTGTGAATAAGATGTTCTACCAAGAGAGCAGTGTAATAGGGAATCAGCAAGCCATGCACTACAGCGTGATAGCTCAAGTTAAAAAGGTGTGCGAAGTAGTTGATGGATTCATTTATGTTGCTAATGCAGAAGCTCATAAAAGTAAGGGGTTTCTCTTTGTTTTATTCATTCTTTTTTTTGGTAAATGATTGCAAGGTCATAGAATATTGCAAAGACTATGCAATACATCAAAGTCTATGTTCTGATTCTTTCAAAATCTGCTTCATTAGCGCTATTTCTTCATGGCTGATGACATCCCCTAATCCAGTCACTCTCCCTCATCTCCCTGTTAGGTATTATAACCCCCTTCTTTCATTTATGGCAGATACTGACATGGTTGCTAAGCTACACATGGGAAATTATCTGGATTTGAAAACAAACAAAACTATAAAAAAAAATCCCTGGGCATAGGTAGAAGAAGCCTGAAATACCTTGGAGTGGTGTAATAACCTGGAAACAGAACCTTTACCAAGAAAGCTGCAGTAAAAGATGCAATTAGCCCGAATTAGGATACCAACCCAAATCAGGATACTAATACAAATACCCTCTATGATAATTGTCTTTACATTCCCCAACTTTAAGTGGAAGGAAAGGGCTAGCTCAGAAAAGAAGAGGGTAAAATAAATTTAAAAGGATATACTAAGGAGAAAAGTACAATCAGTAGTACAGTACTGACTGTACAGTTTGTGAGTATTTTTTAATGGCTTGCTACGATTTTGATCTCTGTGAGATACTTGGAAAATGCTCTCATGTTAAGAACTGGGATATGCTGCCTGTAGAATCTATTGAGATCTTCAAATAGGATCTACGTGTGACATGAGTGCAGATCCTCCAGCCTTGTGATAAGGAGAACTGAATAATTTGGCTACATCCCTTCCAGTCCTCTGTTTCTTCACCTCTGAAATCTTAAATATTTGAACAGTCAAAAAAAAAAGTTCTCCTTGGGGTTTGCATACATTTAATACTCATGTATTAAAAATTGTTTCTTAGAGCATGATCGTCAAGAGGAACTGGCTCGTATTTTGGCAATGACTGATCCAGCCCTGGGGCCTCCCAACAGACCTCTGCTAGTTTTGTCGTGTGTCTCTCACGTTGATGTGAAGAGAATTCCTTGTGTTTATATGGCACATCAGTTGCAACTGAATCTGCTACGTCAGCCCTGGATGGTATATGCTTTTATACCTTTATTTTCTGTTTCTTTGTGGCTTATATTTTGTTTTGGACTATGATACTGTACCTACCTGAGCAAGAGTGCAACTTTCAACACTAGTACACGAGCTCTCCTCTTAAGGGAAAAATTTAGTTTCTCTGGTCCTCTAAGGGGAAGCATTAGCCTGTCTGAACATAGGGGAGCCAAGCAGCTTGCCCAGGAGCACGCTTCAGATGGAGCCAGAATGTGAGGAAGGGTGAGATGCTGGTCCTGAAGGGAGTAAGGAAGCATCAGTTAATCTAAATTTCCTGAGTCACAACCCCAGGCCTTGGACACAAGGTAGATTTTCTGCCATTTTCAGCAGACTATTAATTGTCACTCACTTGACAGGATGTATTGAGTTTTTGACAAGTCAGTTTTTGACCTAGTGTGTGAGGTCCTGAACCTGGTCTTCTATGCTTGCCAAGCACAGTATATGTCAGTGTGGGTCAGCCATATGTAATTCACGTTTGGTGATGTTACTTAATAGGAAAAAACAAAATTCTGATTTGAGATAATTCCTTTGCTTTCATAAGGCAAATGTTTACAGGCTGCTTTTTTTTTTTTAAATACAGTTTATAATAGCCATTTTATAATACATTATAAATTCTGAGAATTAATAATAGACATTGAATTCTAAAGCTAGTAGCACTTTTGCTTTCAGAGTTACAAGAAGAATTTTCAAGTAGATTCTCATCCTTTAAGTAAGCATAATGTTCCAGAATAGCCGAAGGAACAATTAAGGTAGAGTTTACCTTGATTCCAAGAATGTAAGGGTTTCCTAATGGGTCTTATAATCCATTTTGTAAAGTGTAGTATTTACTTTTTTCTATCTTACTCTCAAAGAACCTTTTTTGTCTCAGGGACCTTTAAACTAGTGGTAAAAAGTTAGACTTGATATGAGTATTACTGACTTTAAGGGTAGACATGAAGTGATGCTAAAATTCTCTTATACATTATTACCTGTTATCTCTAACACAAGAGCTTTTTCTATTTTTTACAGGTGCAGGACACAGTAGCTGCAAGTTTAGCTGGATTGATAAACGGAATTGAGTGGCTCCTGGAAGAAGCAAATTGTAAAAACACACAGTAATGGAACCGTGCATTGTTTTACTGTCTGGGACTCTGGTGTTTTGCAGTTGAGATGAAGTGAGAATCTTGTCCTTAAAGAGCACTGCCAGAAGGGAGATTTAAAAGATGAACCTGCATCTATTTCACAGCACATAACTTTAATAATTAACTTTGTTCCAACTGTAGTCCTGAATTAGAGGTACAAGCGGGATTGCCTGGATTCCAGCAGCTGGTGAAGAGCTGAGTTTGGTGGGCAGTCTGGGTGTTTGGGATTTTTTCTTTCTTTCAGGATGGGGCTTTTAGAGTGCAATCTTTTCTCAGTATATCTGATAATCTAATCTCTTCTGTAAATATACCTAATATTAGGTTAGTTTATCAGCACAGCACTATCACACACATCACACATATAGTAAGTATATTCAGTGGAGATCTTGACAGTAGCAATTCCCAATCAAGGTAAATATACTGTACATTGTACAATAGTAGGTTGACAAAAAGACAGTATCTCTTTCAAAAGAGTAAATTCCCCTGTATTCTTTCCAGAATCTATGCCTAAGCAAGAAACAGCACCTCTGGGAGAATTATCAGCCCAGACCAAAATTCTTAGAAGCAACATACAACCTGTCATGTATGAATTGTTTGTTTCTTGTTTATGGTGCTGTTTATTAATTAACCACAAAAGACTTCAGCATCTTCCGCTTCCTGTTGCAGCGAAATTATTAGCTTGAACTGGACATACCTCTGATGTAATGAATAAATATTAAATAGAGTCATTATTACTTCAGGATATTTTTGAATATATAGAATCTATCAGTTACTCAAATACCTGCGGCCATTTAAAGATATGAAGTGTACTTGGCTTGAAATTTTCTACACAGGAGCAAGTGCTTTTATAAAAAGGAAAAAAAAATTAGAGCTGGAATTACATTTTCTATATTGATATAATTGGGATAGTCCTAGTCTTCTACCTTTTTAATGTTTCTAATTATTAGATGAATGTTGAGAAATATCTCTTGGATTTCTTTCCCATGCACGTATTTCTTGCATTCTAGGGTTTTGTGGTTTTTTTTTTTTTCTTCTCTCTCATTGAAAATGCAGTAGTCTCACAATTTTTGGGTACCTAGATAAATGACTACATGGTGCACATTCAGATGTAGCTGCCCTCAGTCTGGTATGTGTGTGTGATGCTCAACAAGCTGGGTGAGAAACATTCCATTTAAGAAGTTTTGTTTATTTTTAAGGACCTAGGAAATGTCTTTATTTTTTTTCCATCTTTATACAAAATTAACTCAGCTTTCTAGATATTTTTATATATTTTCTAATCTTAGGGAGTTTCTAAACTTTAGCAGTTTTAAGTGAAAATCCATGGGAAGCATAATAATTGTTTTATCCCTTTTTTTAAAATTTTTTTTTATTTAATAGGGTATGTGTGCTTTGCCCATTAAAATAGAGGAGATACAAAGAACTTATGAGTATTTGGGGCAAATTCCATGCTTTGTGACTGGGTGTATGTGACTTGCCTGTTAGTCACAGTAATTCCACAGTGACCTATCTGTAGAGGGTGGAATGCAGCAACCTGTTGGTACGTTAGACACCAAAAATATGTGGGGTTTTATGCAAGATCTTTGTTCTGCTTTCTTCATAAGGAATAAATTATTTTTTAAAAATTACATTTACAGTCTTTGTGTGTTAAGCCCTGCCTCGTGCATGCACATAGGCATGAGCATACACACATCTGCTGTCATGCTGTCATAACAGACAACAAGTTATCACAAGTTATTCATGAGCAGTGTTATTGCATGTTACCTGTTTAATTAGCAGATATATTAATTCCCTGTCATTTTGCAAGGTTGGGATAATGTAGGGGAATACAATTTTTCATAACCTAAAGAACATCAGTTACATTAACTTAAAGATAGGATAACTTCAGAATTACAGGTGTTAAGGACTCTGCCTGGGAATTAGAAGTCCACGCAGTCACAGAAAGGGCCGAGCTGGTGGTGGGGTTGCTTGTGTGCCTGAGCACTGTGATGGAGCAATACAGGTTCTGCAGAGGAAGGTACCTGCAGAGGCACCCTCTGGAGGAGGCAACCAGCCTCTGGAGAATTCACAGGTCAAACGGTTGCAGGGAAGTGCTGCGGATTTCATTTAGCACTACCTTTTAGATTTCATCTAAACACTTCCCACTATTTAAAATAAATTCAAATTCCCGAGTCTGCTGAGTTCAGAAGCTTAGTCAGTCAAATTAAGCTCCGGACTTCAATTGTTAGAAATTCAAAAATATTTGGATATGGAATGTTAGAACATCACAGAATCACAGAATGGTATGGAGTTGTAAGGGACCTCTGGAGATCACCAAGTCCAACCCCCCTGCCAAAGTAGGTCCTCCTAGAGCAGTTGCACAGGAATGTGTCCAGGCGGGTTTGAACATCTCCAGAGACCCCACCACTTCTCTGGGCAGCCTTTTCCAGTGCTCTGCCACCCTCAAGTAAAAAAGTTCCTTTAAAAACTTTTTAATATAAAAACTTTTTTTCTTTTTTTTTTTTTTTTTAAATCTATTTGGGTTTGTATTTATCATAGTAAATGGAACTGGGTGGGTTTATGAGAAATAAAACCACCGGGATCTGTGTCGCAGAATTCTTGCTCTGCTGGAAGAGGGATGGAGGTTCTCACGGTGCTTGAAAGAAAGTCACTTTGCTGCTGACTGAGGCAGGACGTTTATCTAACAGTGGTCACAAAATAAAAAATAAGTACATCTGATTTGCAAGAAAATTCAGTTACTGAGGCTCCCCCTGAGGAGCTTTCCCAAAGACAAGGTGTCTGTGGGGATGCTGATGTTCAGGTGTTGGGAGCTGAGATGAGGAGAAGGCCGGCTGCCACCTCCGGACCCGAGGGACAGAACTTTCTGGGCTGCTTCTGGCGGAGCGGCCCCTTGGTGGCCGGGGATGCTCCAAGGACCGGGGCGCCCCCGAAGCTTCATCGGGGGGCGGGGGGGGGTGTCTCTTGCTGCGGCTCCCGCCGGATGGCACTGCTGGTCCGCACCGGACACCGGCCGTGCGGGCGGCATCCCCGCACCCGCGTCCAAAGCCCCTTCCAGTTGTTTGGCTCCCTTCTGAGGCACGCCAGCAAGCAGATGCAGCAGCGGAGAGGCCCGTGGGGAAAATCACCCTGTTTTTCAAAGGTTTATAGACAGGGGATGTGCCGCCTCTTCTTTCAGTCTGGCGGGTGTGGGTTTGCGTGGCGGGGGGAGCGTTGCCGCTGAAGAGAGCGGCTGGAGCTGCTGTCAGGAGGATGCGTGGGAATAATTGCTGCCGTCATTGCAAGGCGATTGGCTGTGGTTCCGGTTGCCTTTTATGCCTTTTTAGCACCAGGGGTTCTGCATGAGATACCCTCCTCCAAACCAAGAGTGAAGAAATAATATTTATTTTTTTGGCTGGCTACAGAAGGTGGTACTATACGCTCGGGTTTGTGCTTCTGCCTCTGTCTGGAGGATGTTTGCTCTCAGTTCCCTCAGAAGGGTCAAACTACAGATCAGGAACGTAGGTGGGCGTCGAGCAGAGATGATCGGTGGGTGGGACAGAGCAAACCACAGAACGCAGTGGGTCTGGAGAGAAAGGTGTTCCTAAGAGCCAGGGGGATTAGGTTAGCTCCCACGCTAGCTCTCTCCCTCCCCAGCAGTACATTTGCTACCTCTGCCCTTCCCAGCAGGGAGGTCACAGCTGCCCCAGGGTCAGGTCCTGTCTGTTGGTGTGGTGCGACTGCTCACAGGTACCAGTCAAGGCATTGATGGCCCTAGGCAATTAATTAAGCCTCTTAAATATATTAGTGGCCCTTTTCTGGATTCTCCCTGGTTTATGTCTCACATACTGCAGGCTTGAAGCTGGACACCCTGCTCCAGATTTAGACCCATAAATTCTGGGCAGAGGGACTTGTGCCTTCATCACCACATGGGCACACTGCTGAATTCAGGTCCACCAAGAGGTCAAGTCCCTTTTGTAGAGCTGCTACCAGACCCTGACCTGACCTGATGCACACTGTGTTCTGTCCCGGATGCAGGACTTTGCGTTTGTCTTTGCTCAACATCTGGAGGTTCCTGAAGTGCCTGTTGGCCCATTGAATGCACACTTGCACACAAGGAGCTTAGCATCCCTGGGAACACTGGCCCTGCACATGATAACATGTAGAACCAGTCACCTGATGGGAGACCAAAAAGAGATTCAGTCTTTTCCTGAAGTCTGAAATAAATCAATCCATCTGGTCCACCAAAAAAGTGGAACAATACTAGTCTTAGAACCTTAAAATAAATTCCTCCATAGTTTGGCAAACTGGTGGGACATGGGAGTATTAAAGGCTGATATTGCTCCAGAAATACATTTCACCAAGCTGTGAAAAGTGTTCCATTGTGAAATGATCCTGGTGACAACCCAGAGACACGTACTGTATTCATTAAGTTATTTAACACTACTGTTCACAAAGTAATGACAATAACATAAACTCTTCTGTTTACTCAGAACAAACTCTGTTTGTTCTCAGGAATGACAACCAAGGAACTGAGGTAGGTGGAGAGTAGCCAAGAACTGAGGGCTGTGTTTAATCAATAGTGTTCTGCTGATAAAGGGATAACATTTTGGTGTGGCATCTTTCATATCTTCTCCACAGACTTGAATTATGAAGGCAATTTCACAGCCTGATGTCAGGGGAGACATTTTCCACCACTGTGGACATCTAAGGGCTAGTCTCCAAGAACAAAACCAAGCCTTTTTTTCTACTTTGAATCAAATCCAGCTTGTTTTTTATGAAAGGTTTTTATACAAATTTCATTAAAAAAAATGAATCTGGAAACCGCAGTTGCTTAGAGTTTTCTCCCTTAAGACTGATAGTATTCACAGTCAATTACCTTTGAAATTCAGCTTCATCTTAAATTTTGTGGAGATTTAAAGAAATGACCATTCTTCCAATTTGTGTGACAACAATAGTTTGAATTTTACCTGCATGTGTGCTACACATTAAATTCTGCAGCATAAATTTTTGTAGATTTTTTTCATGATGATGCAAAGCATTTGCATTTTCAAAGCAAATGAGTTACCTGGGAATCCTCTTTTTAGTCTAAAACCTTCTTTCATCATATGCCCAAACCTTGCCCTTTATAGCATTAGGATGCACTGATACAGCTGCACATTGTGCTTCTTTTAAAAAGCACAAGATGCTTGCAAGACAATAAATACAAATTAGAAGTTTAACTAACAAAAATATTAAAAGAATCTTATGTTTTTTCCAAAATCAGAGACTCGAATTCTGTAAAAACATAAATTATTGAGAGCAAAGAAGATAATCACCTGATTACTGCTATACTCATATAAAATGAGACGGACAACTCTGAGTATAATCAACATGTGGTTGAATTGTACACTTGAAATCAAGCATCTTTCAGTCTTTTGTTGAAAAGAATTGCTGCTGAGCTGGTATTAATATCCTTCTCTACAGCTGATGGACTTGAACTGCTGCTTTTGGACTTACTAGAACCAAAAATGCCTGGTACCAAGCATTTATCCTTTTTAACTTGCTTTTCACCACAGGAAGTGAGTTGATATAAATCAGCTGGTGTACAGACACACAATGGGACATTTTTACCTTAGCAGATCTCTGATCACAAGTAGCTAATAATTTAGAAATACATTGAAAATTAAATGTTAGACAAAGTATTAGTGTAAAGATATTTAGGGGTGGTCATGGTATGCCTGAGTGTGCCTGAGGGTGAAATAAGTTTGAGGGGCCCATTCTAAAAGGCGGCATTGGAAAATACTGCCACCATTAACAAACAAGACTTAAAGTAAGCACCCAAAATCCCCAGTAATGTAAAATTCCTGATAACATCCAAAAACCCAATACTGGTATTTCCACAGCACCCTTTATCTCTGGGTGTCCTTACCACCACCTGAGTCCCCTCCTCAAGTCACGCAAGCTGAGCATGAGACTCACAGTCATCTCCTGCCTTCCTTTTCCCTGGGGGTATATTCCTTGTGTCGCTGGTCTCTAAGCAGTACAGCACAGCAGTTTCCTTCCTGCTCTGTTTCCATGCACCAAATTCAGTCCATTGGTCTGACCTTTGATTTGACCAGCAGATAATTCTGAAGTCAGGGGTGGAAGAAAATGCAGAACTGTGTTTCATCCGGAGCCTCCAGTTGATGAGAGATTCTGCTGGTGTAGCAGAAGGTGTAGCCATATGGCAGGAACCCTCTCTGGTTTCTAAGCACATCCAAGGGTGTACAAATTTACCCCATATTTGAGCACAGAATTGCATACACTGGGACAGAGGAAGTTCTTAGAATATTTGAGCTTCATATACAGAATTTCTACAATTATGACACGATATGCTGTGAAATTCCTGAAGTCATCAGATATTTCCATGCATTTGTATATTCCTAGTTTGATTTCTTTTGTGCAGATCAAAGTGGAATGGAGATATTTGGACACTGGAATATCAGAGTTGTCACACGATTGTCACGCCACTGCAATGGCAGAAAAGTCAGGTTGCTCCAGGGAGGTGCTTGCAACACAGCCAGAGACTGCCAAACTGCATATTTATCTAAGCACAGGTAGAAGTTGGCATTTCAGCTAGGACACCACTCCTCAGAATGGGCATCTTCTTCCTGACACCTCTGTGAAATATCTAAACAGGCTGTATACATTTGAAAGTTGTCTCCAATTAGAGAGAGTTCAGAAATAATTTGCTTTTCTTGAACAACTGCAAGCAGGGTCACTCTTATTCCATAATAAAAGTACTTTGTTCACTCTAGATAGGTAGAACTTGGGTCTTTCTAGTCTGGAGAAGAGAAGACTTAGGGGGGATCTGATCATGCTTACAAATACTTAAAGGGAGGGTGTCAGGAGGACGGGGCTGGTCTTTTCTTAGTGGTGCTCAGTGACAGGACAAGAGGAAATGGGCACAAACTTGAGTATAAAAAGTTCCACCTAAACGTGAAGAGGAACTTCTTTACTGTGAGAGTGGTAGAGCACTGGAACAGGCTGGAGACATTTAAAACCTGCCTGGACAAATTCCTGTTCTGGGTGGACCCATTCTGGCAGGGGGATTGGACTAGATGATCTCCAGAGGTCCCTCCCAACTCCATATGATTCTATGATTTATTTTTCTAAAGGAAAAACTCCTGGGAAAAGAGCATCAGCCCATGGGATTTATACTCAGGGATAAAATGTCATCAAACAGTTCCAGAATAACTTCACAGAAGGTAAGCCTTAAATGATAATGTCCTGTAAGATAAACAAACAGTTGTGGTTCCAGAATACAAATACAGAGAGTTAAATATTTGAATTAAGCCTTTTTATTTCTTCCTGGACCATTGTGTGACATGCCATGACCACGGGGGCTCTGTGAAGCATACATCCTGGCCTCAGGGAGCTGTGGGCCAGGCTCACACCATACTTCAGGTGTGGTGTGTCCCAGAGCGATGCAGGGTGGCCCTGTTGCACCTCAACAGCCCTGTGTGGCTGCTGATCGCCTGGGCAGTGAATGTGTTGTGAGTTGTACGTTTGTGGACCCAGGGCCACGAGGCACAGCACCCACCGGCCACCCAGGCTGGCAGAAGCCGTGACAAGGAGTAATGTAGGCTTGTCTCCTCTGAGATGCCAGTGCACCAGGCCCCACCCAAACCCCCAAAACTTAGTCTCAGTCATACTGATAGTGAGCTGTGAGAGTTCCTAAAGAGAGCACACATCTAGCCTGAATCCACTAAAATCACATTCCTGCTGTCTCAAGTTAAGAGAGGGTGTAAGACACTGCTCTAGATCAAGGAATTTCTAAATAGCACACATCTCCCAGTATTTACCACCAAGGTTTCTAAAGATAGGTTTTCATCATGCATGTCCTCAAGGGCATTTAAGTAGGGTGCTGTGGGGAGTATCTAAAGTTACAGATCCAAAGTTCCTATACAGAAAGAGCGAGCAAGAGAAAGAGATAGGTAGCCCCAGAGAGCATTTTGGAGATCCTGTGTTACCTTGGCACATTGCAACATTTATGCTCCTAAAGAATTTGGCTTATGATATTTAATTCTTTTTTGTTTTATCTCTTTGAGGCAGCCTGAGAGTCTCGGATAAAAAACATGCTGGAATCTCTCCCACCTAACACTCTGCTTTTGTCTGGACACTGGCAATATCATGTCTTGCTCCTTGCTATCAATCACACACAGAGGTCACAGTGCTGTTCCCTCCGGGAAATTACCCCATTGTTTGCAGAATAATAACAGTTTCCTGTACAGACTGTTTATTTTAGAGTCTAGGACATCAGAGTGCATTTCTGACATAAGCATAATAGGGTCAGTGTGATTACTCCTTTAATATGCTTAATATACTCTAAAATCTGACTACAGATTCAGATGGTTCAAGTACTGTTTATGTGGCAAGGGTCATGAAAGTCAATAGTTCTCACATGCCTGAAATTTAATATGTGAGTCTTTGCAAAATGAGTGTCTTGCAAGACAAAGAAATTGTAAAGGATATAGAAATGTAGATGTAACAGTTGATTCAAATTTTTTTCTTATTTAGTTGAGGCATTTTAATCAGACATTTTGAAGCTCTGTGTTTATTTGACTGTAGGGATGTCTTGTTTGATTTCATTGTCAGGACCTAAAGGACTGCAGTTTATCTAGTCACATGCTTGCCAGATGCCCTCCCTACAGAGCAAGAATCACCTTTTGCTTACTTTGCTTACTGAAGTAATTTTTCCATTATTTAAACATATGCTAAAGGCCTGCAGTTCAGTTGGTTACTGGCATAATTCAGAAAGTCTACAGCAGAATGAAGAATATCTCTAACCACAGGAGGCTAGAAGAGTCTTGTTTCATAATTAAACAAAAGTGAATTAGAAGTATAATTTTCTGTCAAAGAAATAGACACCAACAAATACCAGTAAGAGAAAAAAATCTATGGAAGTCACTCGTGACTATTTATTTTGTTCAAGATTTTGTTAAACCACACAATACAGTACTACACTACTACAGTTTTCTGACAACCATCATTCTCCTCTTCCTTCCTCCCAATCTTGCTTGCATAGAGTTTAACCAGAATGGACAGAGGCAGATCTATCTCCTCATATTCTCCATAACCTCAGCATATGAACCGTT
Source organism: Scolopax mira (assembly GCA_004320125.1). Classification (NCBI taxonomy): domain Eukaryota; kingdom Metazoa; phylum Chordata; class Aves; order Charadriiformes; family Scolopacidae; genus Scolopax; species Scolopax mira. The sequence goes on along the minus strand of BJBW01017887.1, from coordinate 5,202 downwards.
CCAACATTCAATGTCCAAGGTGTTGCACCTGGCCTCACAAATCCTCTGACCACCTCCTTTCTCCCATGAAACCTAATCCTGGCCCCCGAATCCTGGTCACAGAGAGAACTTTTGCTCTCCATTACGATTATCCTCTCTCTCCACACAGACTAACTGACTTTTCAGTACCAAGAGGGGGGTGAAATCTAGCAGCGCTTGACCTGCCAGTCCCCATGCCCTCTCTCTCCTTCCTCAGATATCCTAATTCTTTTCCAATTTTAACAGTTTTTAGCTTGAGCTCTCCTTTTCTACCATTACTTTTACCTCTCAAAATTGCACCTTCCTGGGATTTCCAGAATTTCCAGTTAAAAACAGGTAGCCTGGGACGAATATAGAGAAATTTTTCAAGTAGTCTGGGATTAGATTAAGAAATCTAAAGCCCAGAAAGAATTAAATCTGACCAGGGACAACAAAGGCAACAAGAAAAGCTTCTGTGAGTATGTCATTGATAAAGGGAAGACTAAGAAAGATGTGGGCCCTCTCCAGAAGGAAACAGGAGACCTGGTTACCCATGATATGGAGAAGCCTGAGGAACTGAATGTCTGTTTTACCCCAGTCTTTACTGGCCAGTGCTCTAGCCACACCACCCCAGTCACAGAGGGTGAAGGCAGAGGCTGTGAGAATGAAGAACCACCCACTGTATGTGAAGAACAAGAACCGGACCATCTAAGGAACCTGAAGGTACACACCTGAAGCCCATGGGACCTGATGAGATTCATCCACAGGTCCTGATAAAGTTGGTCCTAGATAAAATTGCTAAGCCATTTTTCATTATATTTCAGAAGTTGTGGCAGTCTGGTGAAGTTCCCACTGACTGGAAAAGGGGAAACATCACCCCCATTTTTAAAAAGGGAAAACAGTAAGATCTGAGGAACTACAGAGGTTGGTCTCACCTCTGTACCCATCAAGATAACGGAGCAAATCCTCCTCAAAACTCTGCTCAGGCATAAGGGAAATAAGGAGGTGATTTGTAACAGCCAACATGACTTCACCAAGGGCAAGACATGCCTGAAAAATTTGGTGACTTTCTGTGGTGATGGTACAGCATTGGTGAATAAGGGAACTTATCTTTACTTGGTCTTCTGCAGTTTGACACTGTCCTGCACAACATCCTGGTCTCTAGATCGGAGAGACACAGATTTTATGGATAGACCACTCAGTGGATAAGGAATTGTCTGGACGGTCACACTCAAAAGCTTGCAGTCAATGACTCAATATCCAAGTGGAAACCAGTGACGAGTGGTGTTCCTCAGGGGTCAGTACTGGGACTGGTGCTGTTTAACATCTTTGTTCGAGACATGGACAGTGGGATTGAGTGCACCTTCAGCAAATTTGCCCTCGAGTCTGCTGGCTAATAGCAAATAGCAAAAGCTGAAGGTGAAACCTAAAGTGAAAATATAAGCTGGAGACTGGGAGAGAAATTGGATGATCTAGACATGTTTTTCTGTGGTGCTGCTCTCAGACATGCTGAATTCTTAGAATTTAAAAGGCAAACAAAATCAGACCTATTTCAATGCATGTCTTAGCAGATTCTTCCCTCTTAGCTCAGAATCAATTCTCATAAAAATATCAGACTGACAATCTGTTACTCTGTGTTTGCTTCATAGGTAAAAATTAGGAAATAATTTCTCATTTCCAGAAAAATCTGTGAGTTATTTTTAACAATTGTACCAAATGTGCTATTTTCATATGAAAATATGCAACTTTAGCTCTCTTTCTTGAACACAAGAAAAGTACTTTGCATTGTTAAAAATAGCTGTTATACTCCTCATGAAAAAACTTCTCAGTAATGAGTTACAAATTCCTTCTTACAAACAAGCATACACGAATTTGTCCTTTTGATGCTTATTTCCCCAGTTATTTTGTTAAATCCAGAGAAAGACTGAAAAAATTACTTTGGGTTTTGTCATTTTCCCCAAAAATAACCAAACAGGAAAAGGGTGCAGAAAATGTTGGAAAATTAATTTTAATTATGTGGTAACAATTTCTCCATTGTTTGCAGGCACTGGGATGAAAGTATATGTATCTCCAAAACTATGTATGGAGAATGGCAATGTTGGGGCAAACTGTTAACAGGAGACAGCACATCTCAAAGTCAACACTCTGGTCAACAGCCTTGAAGTTCTCTCTTTCTAACAGAATTCTACACAGAATCCACAGTATTTCTTTATTTATGACAATGACAGAGAGTATCACTGCTGCCCAAATAGTTCTTTATCTGCTGCAGAAATGACAGTGGATGTGATTGTCACCAAGAAAACAGCAGAAAGCACTGAACCAAACAGCTGCCTCTGTGGTGACGCAGAGTCATGTTGCAAAGGGAATACTAATAAGCCCGAACGGTACATGCTGGAGAAGGGAAGACTTTGTATTTCACAGTGTACTGTAAAAAACAGCCACAGTACTTGAGAGGGATCATTAACAGTATGATAAGAGGTAATTCAAAACCATCTCTGCAGTGCTCATGCCAACTATTTTCTTTCATTTATCTAGAGCTAAAAAAGAAACCTAAACCAGTTTGAAATTGTATACTCACTACTGAATGTACAAAAAGCAGAGAGTGCAGCAACGCTGGGAGCATCTTGCATTCTTTTACCCAAGTACAGCTGCTCTTATGCTGTAAGTGTGCCTAGTGGCACAACTATAATAAAAATAGATTTAACTGCTTTACGAATGCCTATTATTTCTTGTTGATTACTGGTGGTTTAAGCCAAAAGTTGCACGAGTTCCAACAGACTAATGCGTACTATTAGAGCCTAGAATTAACTTTGAGTAAAACTTAACTACATACTTCCAAACAAATAAAGAGAGAGACTTCTCCCACTTATATACATATATATGTATATATATGTGTATATAAATTTGTGTGTGTGTATACTTATATAAAGCCAGATGTGTTAGGCACAGTGTTAATTCCAGTTGTTATGATACTGTTTAGGCAATTTGGGAAGGATACAAATAAAATTAACTGGAAGACAGAAGGATTAAAATAATTTAGCCAACTTTTCTCACAGAGGAGGAAGAACTAAAGGAATATCCTACCCCCAGCAGGTTGTATGTTTGGTTGGTTGGATGGTTTTGATGTTGTTATTCTGTTGTTTCGTTCTTAGCTTTTAGGTGCAGAGGTGCCCTGCAGCATTATTAATGGGAAAGAAAATGCATACATACATAAGGCAAGAGGCTTGGTGTCATTCTGCCCTCTCCAGAGCACCCTCCTTGTTTTGTGTCTTTGGATTCATAAAGAAACTCAATACCTGAATGTTAAAAGTCAGTGCACCAAGGATTTGTATTTGTTACTGTATACATAATGTACATCATTAAATATTTCTCTACATACTTCACATGTAGCCTTATCCATTCTAACTGTCACTAACATGCCCACACACCTCAATAACTAAACAATAACTGTTATGGATCACTGTGAAATCTTGTCATTCAAGAAGAATGCCCAGTGTTTCAGTCCTGACTCTTAACTAAATAACACCTGCTGTAAATTCAGCACATTATACAGGAACACTGCAAGAACAACCACCTGTAATTTAATACCAACATTGTAAATAGGCTACTTGACTGCAGACAATGCTGTAAATTCAATTCACAAATAGGTTTCCTGAAGCACAAATACACCAAACAAACTTAATAATCTGAACAATATAAATTCAATGGATAATCACCTCAATCTATTTCTGGAGGTCTTCATTGCCAGTAGGATGAAAAAAGAAGGGATTAAATGGAAAACATAGGTTTTAGCTGTAAATTGTGAGAGATGGCAATGGCTTCTATGTATAATGTGTTTTCAGATTAATTTGAATTTTTATTTATTTAATTAATTTGAAAAAGAAATTCATACTCTGTCTACACTTATTTTTTTAAACTTTGTGAAAATATATGTTTGGAACTGTTTCATCCTGGTTGGATCCAGTGGTATTTTCTTCCTGCAATGTCATGTAGGCACATCCAAGCTCAGTCAGAAGTTGCTGAGGCATTTCTGAAATGGCACTGCGTGACATGACCTTGCATGTCTCCTACAGCTCTCAGTTCACACACATATCTCTAGGGCTGCAAGTACGGATGGCTATATGGCAAGAATTTATATAACTTGCTTAAAGGTTTGAGCCAAACCTCTCTTTTAATGAGAGCTTTGGGCAGCTCCCTCAAGAGCTGGAAATCTGAGCTCAACCCAGGCATTGAGCCAGGCAGAGAAGGAGTTAGAATTTCTGTTTCTTCTGAAGACTGGATAGACTTCTTAAGGTAAGCGCTATACTGTGTAAAAGACAGTATCACCAGCTGCCTCTTCCCCACCTATGTTTCTCAGTTATGGCCTAAACATTTGAAATATTCTCTTATGGAAATTAGAAATCAATTGTTTTGCTATCCTGGGCATTTCTTCCTTTATTTTTCCCTTTGGCAAATACTACTTAATGAATTCAGTCATCACTGAGACTGACAAAATGGTTGTCAAATAAACAATGCCTAAATGGCAGTTAAAAATAAAACCAGGTTTCTCTAGCCACACTTACCTGGCAGCATTTTTCTAAATGCACTTGTCATGGTTTCAGCTGGGATAGAGTTAATTTTTTTCATATTAGCTGTTGCATTTTGGCTTTAGTATGAGAATAATGTTGATAACACATACTGTTTTAGTTGTTGCTAAATGGTGTTTATATTAGCCAAGGACTTTTTCAGCTTCTTATAGAAGTTGAGAGGAAGCATAGACAGGACAAGCTGGCCAAAGGAATATTCCATGCCATATTCCATTCCACTTATGCTCAGTACATAAGTGGGGGTTGCCGGGAGGGCAGGTACCCATGATCGCTGCTCTCAGGACCAGCTAGGCAACTGATCATTGAGCGGTGAGAGCGATTTGTGTTATATCACTTTAGTTTGTCTATTATTATTATTAATTTGTAGTAGTAATAGTAGTAGTGGTAGTAGCAGCAGCATTATTATTATCATTGTCATCATCACTATCCTCTTCTGTTACCGTTCTATTCTGTTATTGTTCTATCTATTGATACTGCAGCTGGATCAATCCTCGGTATCAGTACAGACTAGGGGATGAGGTGTTAGAAAGCAGCAGGAAAGGGACCTGGGAGTGCTCATGGATGAGAAGCTGGACATGAACAGGCAGTGGGCACTTGCAGCCCAGAAGGCCAATTGCAT
>BJBW01017883.1:2116-13865 GCA_004320125.1 Scolopax mira | reverse complement strand
GGGGTGCGGAGCCGTTTGCCCCCAGGAGCGGGTCGGGATGCGGGCGCTTCCCGCGGGAAGGTGCTGTCTTGTGGACCCGCCGGTGGGGGTGCCGTGGGGTGCTGTGGGGGTGCCGTGGGGGTGACAGTGGGCTGGGGGTGCTCCGGCCAGACTCCCAAAGCCTCCCCGGCCTGTTGTGTCCCAGGGCGCAGTGACTGCCATCACCCCCGCTGCGGAAGCATCGCCCCCCCCCAAAAGGCTTCAGAGCCCCTGGCCAGTATTGGCCACGTCCTTTCTAGAACTGGCCCGGTTCTCCTTCAAAATCTGGCTTCCTTTTGGTCCCAGTAAAAGACGGGGAAGGGGGGGAACTTGGGGCAGTACCCTCTCCCCTCTGCCACCCCCTCCTCCGTCCTGCCCTGTCCCCCCCCCCCCCCACCCCAGGGTTGGATTTTGAACCGTTCTTTGTGCAAAATTCTCCCGTTGAGGTGAAGAGAGCGGTTGGGGGAAGGGGAGAGGGGGGGGATGTGGGTCTGGAGGGAGACGTATGGGGTCGGGTGGGGGGGGGGGGGGGGTCCCACCACCCTTCGGGGGGGGGGGGGGGGGGGGGGGGGGGGGGGTGTCCAACCACCCTTCGGAGGGGCGTTTGGAAATGGTGGTGGTGGTAACGGAGGGGATTTAGCTGGAAAAATTGCAACGGCAAATGCTTCCCCGGCGCCGAGTCCCCCGGGGCCGATGTGTTAGTTGAGTGACTAGTCGGTGTTGGCTGAGTGATGTTCGTGGTAATGTGAGCAAGTTTTTGATCAATGTCTATTTGATGCCAGGTTGTGAAGAGGTGGGTGGGAACGGGGAGGGGGGAAGGAGACCCCCGTGTCGGGGACCTGGGGTGGGGGGGAACCTATTCTAGCACTGACCCTAGGGAGTGGGGAGAGGCAAGGGGGGACGGTACGGGGGGCTCTTGGCTGCTCCCTTTATCTCCTCCCTTACCTTGACAAGAGAAAACGATGTAAAAGCCTCCTGCATGCTGAAAAAAAAAAAAAAAAAAATTAAAAAAACGTTTAGAGAAAAAAAAAAAAAAAAAAAAAAAAAAAGGAAAAAAAAGGAAAAAAAAAAATCCGCCTTTCTTTTTAGAAAAAAAAAGGAAAAAAAGAAAAAAAAAACAGGAAAAAACATTTTAAAAAGAAAGAAATAAAAAAGGAATAATGACCCAAACAAACGTCCATGCTTGCTGGTGGGAACTGGAGGGGGCTGTCCGTCTGTCCAGGCAGTGGCACGTCTGCCCCCCCCACAGACGAGGTTCCTACTCAAGTCTCCAAGTTGGCCTTTAATAAAATCTTCAGTTCCAATAACCTTTATATATATATATATATATATACACATATATATATACATATACATATATATTAAAAGAAAGCTTGATGTAGCAGTTCTAGTTTAAAATGAATAGAAGTATTTTGGCCCCTGTTTTATTTTGATTTCTCCTTTTCTCCTGCTTTATCCCCCCCGTACGCCCCCCCCCCCCCTGCCCCCGCCCCCCCCCCCCTCTCTCCCAACTCCGAATTTTGATGTAGCAGCTTTGGAAGACAGAAAAACAGGCGCTGTAAACCCACCGAGAGCTACCTCTGGCCCTGGAGGAGGGGGCTGCGTGGGGGGGGGGTTAACCCATGTGGGAGGGCTGTGACCCCCCGCCACCCCCCCCCCCAGCAGGAGCAGGGGAATCCCTGAGAGCACCCACGGGGAGCCCGGTTGCGGGGGCTTTAAAACCAACAAATTTTGCGTAACTTCTTTTTTTTTTTTTTTTTTTTTTTTTTTTTCTCTCTTTTTAAATATATGTATATATATAAAAATCTTAAAAAAAAAAAAAAAAAGAAATAAAAACAAAAAACGAGAAAAATGCCCATGACCTTAACTATTTGCTCTGACTTGTATCTTCCTTGATAGGTGACTAAAAAACTGGCTTGTTGGTCTCATTCACCAGCAATAACGGGAACTAAAGACAGACCCCTCCTCCCTCTGCCTTCCCCCAGCCCCTCGGGGGGGCCTTTGGGGACCCGTCTTGCCATAGGAACCCCAAAACCTCAACATCCCTCCCAGGATGCGGTGGGGTGACCCCTTTGGGGAGCTGGAGTGAAAGGGGGCACCCTACTTGCGCCCCGGGACGGAAGGTGGCATGTGGTGCGGGGACCTGTCCGAACCACTGGGCTCTTTTCCCCCCCCACCCCCCCACCCCCAGCTTTAGGTGTTTTAGGAGCAGGAAAACCCTCGCAAGGAGCTCGTTCCTCAAGACCCCCACCCTGCAAATCCCATGGGGGGCTTCGTTTTCCAGCTAGCCACTGGGCCACCAAAACCTCCTGGCAGCGGCAAAGCAAAGCGCAAGTGGTGGCCTGGGACCATGTAGGTGGTGGCCCAGGACAGCACGGGTGGTGGCCCGGGACAGCACAGGTGGTGGCCCGGGACCACACAGGTGGTGGTCCAGGACCATGCATGTGGTGGCACAGGACCACACGAGTGATGGCCCAGGACCATGCATGTGGTGGCACAGGATCACACAGGTGGTAGCCCAGGACTACAGTTGGTGGCCCCACACAACCAGGCGCTGCTGGTTTGTGGGAGCGGGTTGTCCCCAAGTGTTTCCATCTGGATGGTGGAGCCGGGTGTTGGGGACGTGGCCAAGGACCCGACCGTGACTTGCCATGGCCCGGTGAACGGTGGTGGCCATCTGGGCCCTCGTCCTGCTGCCTCGGGGCGCGTTGGCAGGGCGGTGGGACGGAGGGCAGGGCTCCCAAAACCTGGGGGGCTCGGAGCGTCGCTGGGGTGGAAGGTGCTGGTCGGCAGGAGGCTCCCAGGTGCCGAGAGGATGAGAGCCGGGGGGGGGACACACAGTGGGGGGACTCGGTGCTGGACACCCCGGTTCAGTGCGGGGGGGTTTCCACGGGGGCTTTGCCAAACCTCAGCCAATTTTGGCTCTTTCTGGACCCGAGGAGCGGGGGCTTTGCTGGGTTTGGGACTCATCCCACAGCCTTTCCCTGGGGACGTGCTGGGATGGCGTCGGGGCTGCGGGAGACAGGGGGGGTCCCCGGTCCTGGCTGTGGGGTGTGAGAGGTGGGGGTTTTGGGGTGATGCCGGCGCCGCCCTGCCCTGTCCCCCAAAACCCGCCGCGTCCTCGGCGTTTGTCATCAGCCACGTCATCGGGGACTCCTGGAGAAGGGACGATGCGGGGGAGAGGGTGCAGGGAAAGGGAGGGATAAAGTAATATCCCGCTGTGATGTCATCCTCATCGACAGAAATTATATAGAGAATAGTGTGTATTATAATACAGAACAAAAAAAAAAAAGAACCAAAATTGGATTTATATTTAATGAGGAGATACTATAAAAATATCTTGTCCTAGCTCCCATTTGCAAAAGTATTTTTCAGCTGGAGGGATATCTATTATTTTTTTCTCTTTTCTTTCTTTCTTAAAAAAAAAAAATAATCTAATTTCCATACGTACAAAGGCTCAGACTGTTAATATTGTGAACCTCTTAAATCAAAATGCTCCAACCTGTTTATTTGGTATTTGAAGGGTTTATTTTGATGCATTTACTGGTGTTTTTTAAAGAGAGAGAGAGGAGGGAAAAAAAGACTAAGATTTTAAAATTAGAACATTTCTTTATAATTTAATATTCTATTTTAATAAATGCATTTATTACATGTAAATGTAGCAAGGAACTGGGCTAATAAAAATACTTTTTATTAGGTAATTTATTATAAGAAAAAAGGATATTTTATTTTATGATAAAGTGATCCTTAAAAGTTTAGAAGGTTTAGAATATATGTAGGTTAAAAAATACATTTGTATCCAGAGTATTGCTTAAAAAGTGTTTTTAATATATGTTTCCTTTTTTGTGTGTGCGTGTGTGTATGTAAAAGGTGATAGTTATGGTGCAGATAGCCCTTTCCAGAAATTAAAAATTAACACAGTTGGATGTATTTAAAAAGCAAAAATAGTTTAAAAACAGGAAAAAAAAAAAGGTAATTAAAAACCAGAGAAGTAGAAGAGAAAAACCACTATGAATCAAAGCCCGTGCGGTCGTTTCGAAGCCCCCACCCCCGTCCTGTGGTTGCCCTTGGCCAGTGGGTCCCTCTGTGTGGGGTCGAGGAGCGCTCCCAACCCTCTGTGCAGGATGTGGCCCCCGGGGCTGGGGGGGCTTTGGGCAGCGTCGCCCCCGTTGCCACCGGGCGCCTTGGTGCATCCCAGGGACCCGGCTCCAGGGATGGAGTTGGCTCCTGTGTGGGGGTCTGGGGGGGTCTGGGCACTCTTGGAAAGCTTTGCCTTCCTCCCCTCTTCATCCTCCTCAGTTTCCTCCCGGCCCTTGTCCCAACTCGGGGAGTCGGGGACTCGCCATCGATGCGGCTGTGGGTGTGAGAGGGTCCCGTGTGAAACGCAGCTGGTGGGGGCACCAGGATTGTAGGGTCCTTCCCGCAGCCTTGATGGGAGGGCCCACTGGCCACCAACAGCCTGGATGTCCCTGGGATGGGATGGTGGTCACAGGGTGGTTCTGTGGCCAAAGGGACAGGACCATGGTCACAGGGTGGTTCTGTGGCCAAGGGACAAGAGAGTGGTCACAGGGTGGCTCTGTGGCCAAGAAGAGTGGTCACAGGGTGGCTCTGTGGCCAAAGGGACAGGGCCATTGTGACAGGGTGGCTCTGTGGCTGAGAAGAGTGGTCACAGGGTGGCTCTATGGCCTTGGCCATGGTCACAGGGTGGCTCTATGGCCAAAGGGACATGGCCATGGTCACAGGAGGGCTCTGTGGCCGAAGGAGGTGGTTGCCATCCATTGCTCCCCTTGAGGCTCCATCTCTTCCTGTGGCTCCATGGGCTGCAGGAACAGGAGCGTTTTGTCCCCGGGTCCGGGCCAGGCCTGACCTCGCCACCTCCCGCCATCGTCCTTTGGGACGGAAGGGTTTGTGTGGGACCCGTGTCCCCCTGGAGCCGCCGTGGGCTGGAACCTGGTGCTCTGGGCCCCCAGGGGATGAGACAGGGGGGGCTTCCACCCACCCTAGACCTCATCCCTCCCCTTCTGCTCCCCCCCGGATCCAGCACGGGCCACGTCCCCTGCGAGACGCTGCTGGAGGGGCAGCTCAGAGCGAGAGCCGTGTCCCCTTTTCATCGGTGAAGCTCATGGCTTTGACCCCAGAAAGCACTTCAGCACGCACAGAGCTCCAGCCACAGCCCCCCCGCTGGGCTGAGCCACCCTGACCCCCACCCCCCCCCCCCCCCCGGGGGCTGGGGGACCCGGACCCCCACCCTGGAGCCAGCCCCCGGCTCGTTCTGCCCCCCCCCACACACCCCCCCCACCCCAAAGATCAGGAAGATGGGGGGGATGCTTCTGCTCTGTTGCCTTTCAAAGAAGCATTTTTAAAAGAAGAAGAAAAGACAAAAATTTTGTTTGTTCGTTTTTAACCAAAAAAAAAAAAAAGGAGAAGTAAAAAAAAAAAAATAATAAAGAAATAAAGTTTGCGTTGATGGGTATTAAAAAAAAAGTTAATAATAATAATAAACATTCAAATTTATTTCATATAATCCTAGAGTAAAGATTAAAAGAAAATTAACTAGTTCAAATAGTAGATGCTATCCATATTGCTTAATCTATAGTAGATCCAAGTGATCCCAGACAGAGCAGAATGTAAAATAAACCTGTAAACGAGATCATTTTTAACTTCCCCAGAAATTCCATCTTGGTTTGGTACTATTTTTCTGAAGCAAACAAAGAAACGACCGAAAGCCTAACGAAATAACAGACCACCCACTGGTACCTTCTGTCAATCAAAGTCCTGAAGTTATTTTTATAGAGGGGAAAAAAAGACAAAAAAAAAAAAAACAAAAAAAAAAAAGATCTAATAATATGTATTTTTTTAAAAAAGATACGTTTGGGTTTTTATGTTGCTTTTTTAATAAAAATATAAAGATTTGGCTGGTCACTGAACAAAAGAGGGAAGTTTTAGGCTGTTATTTTTGCCTTATTCTGACCTCCGGCCTCGGAGAGTGAAATTTCAGAAAAGGATGTGTTAAAAGTGGCTTTTCTGGTGCCGTTCTCGCTTGGTGAAGGGCTGGGAGCACGGCGGGGTTGGGGGGGGGGATGTCCCACGGCAGGGGCTCCCCCCCCGGGGGTGGGAAGACGAAGGAAAGGACAATTGGACAAACTCCCCTCTGTAAGGTGATGGACAGAGCTGGAAGGTGCTGGGGCTCCTCCGGCGCCGGGGGAATTAGGTTTTCTGTCCCCGGAGCTGGGCAGAGAGACAGGACGTTAGGGTTTGGTTTGTTCCCTCTTTTTTTATTTATTTTTTTTCTTTTCTTTTTTTTTTTGTTTTACTGTTTTTGGTTATATCTTCACCCACTGAACCATCGCGCCAGGGAAACGATGTGCGCCTCGGGATGAGCGTCTTGTTCAGCAGCCGGCGTCTCTCGGGGGGGGGGGGGGTTGCCTTTTTTTTTGGGGGGGGTTTTTTTTTTTCCTGCGCCGGATGATGCTCTTGTTCAGGCCTCAAGAGCCCCGGAGCCGCGGGTGAAGTGTTGCCAAAAGGTTCTGCTGGCCTGGGACATCCCTGCCTCGGCGTCCCTCGTCCCCGCGCCGTCACCTCTGGGGAGGGGGACATTTCACCCTCAGCGCCTGGGTTTCGGCTGTGACAGCCCAGGAGGAGGAGGAGGAGGGTGTTGGAGGGTGTTGACACCCAGTTCCTCATCCAACAGAGCAGCCTCGGGGCGCGGGGGCCGGACGGTGGGTCTGTTGGCGCCGCCGGTAGATAGGCCTCGAGGGGGGTTCGGGGCAGGGGGGCGCAGCCCCGGCACCGGCGGTGGGGCAGGATGTCCCCCCCCCTCAAGGTGAAACCCTGGTCCTTCCACCTCAGAGCCAGGCCAGCCCCTTTCTCCGGAGCGTCGGTGGCTGCGCCGAAAATCGCCGTTTACAGGTTCCAACTCGAAAAGAAATGACCTCGCGTCGACTCCGTTATTTTTGGGGAAGCAGAGGACGCTCTCGAGAAGGTGGTTTTACCTCTGGCTTGAGCTTTCCCTCCTGTCCTCCACACCGGGGCTCGGCCGTAGCCCCCCCGGGGACATCCTGCAGCTCGGGAGCATCCCGAAGCCACGGTCACCCCGTGCTCCCCCCATCCCACCCTCCCTCCCCGGGGCTGGGGCTGGGGGGGCCGCTCCACCAGCATCCCTTCAGCAAAGCCATGCACTTCGGGCAGGACAGGGAAGCCAAGACAGTTCTCCCTTGGTTTCTGCAGATAGCACTGTGAATCAGAGCTCGCCCCACGGGACGTTCCTGGGGGGGCTCGGTACCCCCCCGTGTGTGTCCCCCCCCTCCCCACGCTCTGGGAGGGGTTCGTGCTTGGTCCTTCCCGGGCAGGGCCGGCGAGGCGGCCTGTTTGCTCTTTCATTTTTGTTTTACCTCATTATTGATTATTATTTTGTTTTGAATACTTGAAGAGGAGTCGGTGGTGGCCATCGTGCAGCGACGCCCTGGGCTGGAGAGAGGATGCACTTTATAGGAACTTGTATAACGGGGTCCCCTCCCCCCCCCCCCCCCCCGAACCCGCGGCCAGGATTCCTCGGCGGCACCGGCGGGGGCAGAGCCAGGATGGGGCTGGTTCTTCCAAAACCCCTTTCTAGGATGTTAGGGAGCAATCTCTGTGTTTTCTCGTGGGTTTTCACGTGCTGTGGAAACTCCAAGGCACGTTCTGCTCTCGGTTGACCCAAACGGTGGAGAATTCCGTGACCGCGCTGGGCTGATTTCGGGGATGGCTGGAGAGGGTGGGGGTCGGGTGGCTCCTGCCTTCCCTCCCCTCCCCAGATCTCCCCAATTTCACTGGGGTTACCCTGTTGGAACGGGAGGTGGCTCCAGGCTCGGTGGCTCCACTCCAGCATCGCTCCAATGGGGTAAATTGAAAGTCACCCCCGCTCTCCCCCAGTAAAGTGACACTAATGTCAGGCCTGGAGTGGGTCCACCGGTGGCTGCACAGGGATTCAAAAAACCAAATGAAGCCACCGACCGACGGCAGAATGTGTTCCCCTGGGCTTGTGATGGTGCTTTGGAAACAACTTGCAGAGAAACGGAGCGGCGAGAGAGAGCTCGGTGGCTGCAGGGACTTTGGGCTCCCAGAGTCACGGTCACAGGCTGCTTTGCTCAGCTGTGAAACCATCAGTAATTCTTTTTTTTGGTCCTTTTTACTTAAGGATTCTGTTCGAGAGAAGCATAAAAAAAAAAAAATATATATATATATATATCAGGAGCCAGATCTGGTTTTGTAATTGGAGTTTGCTCCTGGGTTGGCACCAGGGTTCAAACGTGACCTGGTGGGTCTGTCAGAGCCAATCCCAGCTCCAGGGGGTGCCCGGAGCAGCCCCCCGGTACCCGGCTGAGGGTCTCCTCCATCTCTGCTGGTCACTCAGAGCCATCCAGGCTCCAGCTTGTCGGGATTCTATGACTCCAGCAGCCGGGGACCCTCAGCCCGTCTCGGGTGGCTTCCAGGGGACCGTAGCCCCTCATGGCTTTGGCTCGGCCCAGCACCACTGCAGCTTTCTCTTGTCCGCTCCCCAAACAAAATATCAACAAATCCCTGGACAAGTTTGGGTGTATCCGCTTTCCCCGGCTCCGGGTGCAAGCACAGGGTCCTCCTCCACGGTACCACCCCCTCGCGCTGAGCCAGCTGGCCACAGAGTCACTGGGCTAACATTAGCCCGACCCTCCTGACTGTGTGGCCCTTCCATTTAAAGTCCATTCCCTCTTACGTTGCGTTTGCTTTTCTTTCTTTTTTTTTCTTCTTCTTTTTTTTTTTTCTTTTTCCTCTCTTTCTTTTAACGTCATAGGAAACCTGTAGTCGGGATTGTTACTATTGGAAACCGATCACATGTTCCATCCAGGTATTTTCATCTCTCCGGCTTTAACGCAAAAAGAAAGGGCCTGAGAGAGAAATATAACCCAACATAGAAGTAGAGTTAGGCTCGTTGTCTGAGTTTTGAGGCATATAGTATAAGGGGAGAAGGAAAAAAAAATGAAAATAAAATAAAAAATTAAAATAATGATGTTGCACAACTTGTAGAAAACAAAGAAGGGAAAGGGTTAATGTATTAAATGTGCTAAATTACATTAAGAACTTAATTTTATTAAAGTATTATTACTTAAGAAACTTGGTGTCTGCTCTGGGTTTCTGTCTCTCCGGGTGGTGGGAGGGGGTGGGTGGGAACGGGGCTGAGCCCGGGGAAGGGGGGGGTGTAACCTCCTTCTCCCTCCCCTCAGGGGTCCCCCACAAAATGGGGGGGTTGAGCAACACTTTTTGGGGTTCATTAGAGCAAAAGAGTGTCATCTCCCCTGTGCTGGCTGGAGGTCCCAGTCCTGGGGGCAGCGAGGTCCCCCCTCCCCGAGCTTGGCTCAAGCCCTGTCCCTTTGGGGTGCCGGGGGCAGCATCTTCCCCCCCCCCCAAACCCCGCACCCTCCCACCCTCCTTTGGGGGTGACATCACCTCTTGGCACCGCGTCCGGGTGCGGGCAGATGGTGGATGGAGGGGGGGGACACTTGGCAGCGTGGGGTAAGAACTGTCACCGACCTGGGGACAGCCACCAGGCACAAAGAGAGGTGGCCAAGGGTGGGTCTGGCCAGCTCGGGGCCGATGAGGTTGCCCCAGGGACACGCTGCAATGGGGTGGCTCGAGCCAAGGTTGGACCAAAAAGGGGCAACCTCAACCCAAGCAGGGCTGACACCCCCCCAGCGTGGCCATTTCTGTGCCCAGTCCAGCAGGATACAACCTCCCCCTTTTCATGCTCTTCTCCTCCAGCCCCCCCCCCCCCCCCCCCCCCCCCCCCCGCAAGACACCCCCTTGCCCAGGTCCCACCTTCCTCCCCACCCTCTTCCTCCTCATCCTTCATCCCTCAGGGGTGCTGCCCCGAGGTGGGGGGGATAGGGCTGGGACAATCCCTGGCCCCCAAGGAGGGACCCATCAGAGAAAGAACCTCCAGCAGCAACTTTATTTGGGGATTTTTGCCCAAATTCCTGTTCCATCACAGGCTGAGTGAGGGGGGTGACTGGAGGCAGCCACAGAGGGACAGAGACCCCCCCAAAACCTCCCACGCTGGGATGGGGAAACTCTCCCAGCACCGGGGACAGGTTGTCCCAGCAAGGCCACCCCAGTGCCCACACCCCTCTAGTGACACCCCCAGTCACCCCCCGACAGCAGCACTGGGCTCAGCCCAGTCTGTCCCAGCGCCTTGTCCCCAGGTCCTCCCCGGGGGGTGCCCGCTGTGCCCCGGGGGGGAGGGGGGTCGCTGGGCCGCTGTCACCCCGTGGGTGCAGCAGACGCTCCATCTAGTGGCAGCCGCGTCCCCAGTGTCACCACATTGTCACCAGGCTGTCACCAGTGGTGAAACACGCGAGTGGAGGGGGGTTCAAGCCACGGCGGGGTGATGGGGGGGGGCTCTTCGGGGCCAAAGGGACTCATGTGCTGGCACCGGCCACCACACAGTGTCACATCCCTGCCCTCACCCCACCAAAGCCCCCAGGACCCCCTTGTCCCCACCCAAAGGACATGCCCCCGTGTCCCCCTGGGCTGGGACAGCAGTGGGAGAGGTGCAGGGTCTCCCTCTGTGGGGGCTGTGTCAGGGGGACACCTCGAGGGGGGACACCTCCAACGGGGACACCTCGAGGGGCTGACGCCAGGAAGAGCAGGCAGGAGCAGGGGTGTCACCCCCCGTACCCCCACACGGGTTTCCCAGGGCTGCCCTGGGGGCACCCAGAGGCACAACCCAGCCCCGGGCACTGCAGGGCAGGGCTGGGCACAGGCACCCACCCCCCCGGGCAGGAGAAGGGTGCACCCCATGTCCCCCCTTCGCCCTCCCCGAAGGGCTGCACCCAGGGGTGCGGAGGGAACGTGGCAGCAAACAAGGGAGTCCCGCTGTTCGGGCTTGTTTGGTGCCACCTTGAGTCACCTCCAGGGTGGAGGAATCAGGGGACACGAGGGGATGGCGTGTCCCAAGCCACGGGGAGAGAGGGGAGAGCCCCTGGTGCTTTCCCCCACCCCCCAATTTGTGTAGGTCCTACATAAACCCAGGGAGAGCGGCGCGATGGTCCTGGGCCGGGAAGGGGGGGGGGGCTGCAGGGAGCAGAGGTAGAGGGTGAGAAAGGTGATGCCACCGTGTGCTTGGGGGTGTCAGGGCGGGGGGCACCCCCGGGGGCTCAGATGTTCTGGCAGCAGGGTGCCTGCCTGCCCTCCTGCTGCGTGGGCAGCACCCGGATGGGCTCGATGGTCGTGGTGGGGCCGAATTCGGAGTCGGGCTGCCCGGTGATCTGTCTCTGTGACACGATGCGGTAGATCTCTGCCAGCCAGAAAAGGCAAAAAAAAAAACCCCAAGTTCTTTAAGTTTATATTTCAGTGTGAGGGTCCTGCCCCCTCCCAAAACACCCAGTTCAAGGGGTGCAGGTGCCCACATCTCTCCATTCAGGGGAACAGAACCCCAGAACATCCCCAGCGTGGTCCTGGGAGGACACCATCTGGTGGTCCTGGGAGGTCCAAAACTATCTCCGTCCCTCATCCCCCCCCCCCAACTTTTCCAGTTGCCCCTTACCTGAGAGGATGTTGTGGAAAGCCGTCTCCACGTTGGTGGAATCCAGAGCAGATGTCTCGAGGAAGGAGAGCCCGTTCTTCTCTGCAAGGACAGGGAGAGCTCAGGTGGGTGCCATGAGCTGTGCCCCTTGGGGATGGGATGGAGATGGAGGGGAGGGGATGGAGATGGAGGGGA
>BJBW01017880.1:0-23236 GCA_004320125.1 Scolopax mira | reverse complement strand
CTTGAACTGGGGAGCCCAAAACTGGACACAGTATTCCAGATGCGGCCTCACCAGGCCAACCCACCCCTCACCAAACCTCTACACAACTACATAAGGTTTTGTACACCAAACCTTGTACAGAATGAGAAGGTCTCCCCTCAGCTCCTTTCTCCCAGGCTGAATAACCCCAGCTCCCTGAGGTGCTCCTCATAAGACTCATAACATCATCCGTTGTATCACAAGTTACCTAGATTGTTGGGGTAAAAGAGGAGCATGAGCATACCTGCCATGGTGCCTCAGGTATTGGCACAGATACTCTTCAGGGTGGGTTAGTTAAAATAAAAAAAAACCACCACCACCACCACAACAGTGTCTATATACTACTATTAAAAAAAAAAAAAAAAAAAAAAAAAAAAAAAAGCAGCTTTACACATTTGGCTTGCATGCAAGATCTTGGAGGCAAAGCTTACCTCTCACTTACTGGCCCAAGAGCCCTAATGCTCTGGAGCACACTCTGTGCGGCACATGGAGCCTCCCCCGACACTTAAACCAACTGACCTTCCCCACTGCGTGAACACCTCAGTTAAAGCCTCTCTGAGCACAGTGGACCCCCAGTTGTATCTTCCTGATAGCTCTTAAGGCAAGTACTTTGTTGGATGCTTAAAAAGAACAGGAGGGATAGAAAGGAAGAGGGTGTTATCTGAGGAAAGACAAACAAATTTGAAATACTGGAAACCTTGTTGCCAGGGGCAGAACTAGTAGAGACAGCCTTGTCCATCTGGACACAGCAGCTCTATGCTATGGTCCAAAGTCCTGCCATCTGGGAGTGGCTTGTACCAGGGTCTTTCCTGGCAGTCTCTAAAGCACCTAATGCTGCTGATAAGATGTAAAGTAAACAGCCCCTGCACTGCTCCCTGCCATGGGCCCATCTCTTTTACAAACAAAGAGGAGAAAATACACAGGAGTAATTAAAATACAAACCTACAAGCAGCTGTGAGAACCCAACAGAAAACCAGGATGCCTGCTGCCTCCTGTGCTGCCTTCCACAGCACTGAAAGGCAGTGGAACCACTGATCTTTGCTGCCTAACGCACCTTGGAGACCCCTGTCTCATGGCTTGAATGAACGGAAACCCATTCCACACATTTCACTGTGGAAAGCAGCTGTAGGGCTGCTACTGAATCGAGGGGAAGTCATCTAATACATGTTCCGTACCTTGTAAGCTCTTACAGCTATTTAAGTACCTTGCCAACCCACAGGAACAGTAAAATATGTTCAATATAGTACATGTCTCTGAACATTTGCTGCCCCAGGTCTGTCTCACCGCTGCCAGATCTGCTGTCCTGCATCCTAATCGAGCTTCACTTGAGACAAGGAGAGAGAGAGTAGCTACTCTGACAATGTATGCTGTGGGCAGACCAGGATTAGAATGATGGGCTTGCAGTGCATCACTTGCATGTCTTTGAACCAAAATCTAGTGTAATACGTGATTAAAGTGATGTACTTTTTCTATGTTCTTGTCTCTGAAAAAAAATAGACTTAAGGTAGTAGTAGAGTAATGCTGCTCTAAGGAGCTCCTCATTCGTCTCTTGAAGAAATATTTTGGCTTTCCTTTTACTAATAATTTTTCTTCTGAGCTGCTCATCACTTGGACTGCTTCTGAATCTGTCATCCAAGCATGCACACACTCACATTGCCCTGACTAATGGCAATGGTGGGAAGGGACTTACAAAGTTGCTAATCCAGACCCTGTGGGCTAGGCAGTTCTACTGCCAACACAAGAGCAAGTCATCTGTGACTTTTTCTACAAGTTTGGAAACAGGCTCCAACATATCTCTGGATAACCTGTTCTAGCACTGCAGCACCAGCTTCTTAGTGAAAAAGTTCTTCATAGTATTCAGCCTGAACAACCCGAGCTAGAAACTGTGGCCATCGTCACTTCTCATGCCACCTGCCACTGCCAACATGAGTTTGGGTTTGTTGCCTTTGCAACTCACCTTCAAGTAGCCGTAGGCTGATAACAGATCACCTCTGAAACTTCTCTTTGCCAGCAAACAAGCCCAGCTCCACTTACCTCTTTGTAGGTCACCTGCTACTATCTTGGTAGCCCTCCACTGGACCATCTCTAGTTCCTCCATATCCCCATTGAACTTCAGGGGTGGGGAACTGTGCACAGCAGTGGCCACACCACTGCTAAGTAGACAGGAATGACTTCCTTCAGGCTGTGGCCATGTTCTTCCTTGCAGTGTGGTGTGAGGTTTTCTCACTCAGGATCAGAGCTCATTGAGGTCCACAGCAGCTTCCAGGCCCTTTCAGCAGGGATGCTCCTCAGCCAGAACAGGGACTTGGGGTCTCTGCCCTCCTACAGAACCCCACTCTCCTTCCAAAACTTCACACAGTGCCTGTGAGCCTATTGGCTCAGTCCTCTTCACACTAAGCCTGTTGGCTCAGTCCTCTCATTTCTCAAGGTCCCTCTGGATTGAAGCTCTATTGTTCAGCATGTCAATTGCTCCCCCGAGTTATTATTATTGTAAATTTACTAGTTCCTTTTTCCTGTAGGATAACATACAGTTATTCTTGCCAAAGATATAGTCTATCCATTAACTACATGATTTTGTGTTTACCCAGACAGACACCTAAATATCTCCCATCTTATTCATAGGAACAAAAGAATTAAACTGTCTGAGACAGAAGTGGCCAAGTAGCACGGTACTGAAGCAGAAAGCTGGGTAGCAGCTATAGATAGCAAACCCCTGAACCTTCTTTGTCAATGAGCTACCGGAGCTGTTTGGGGCACTAGCGCTCATGCTAGGAAATGAGAGAGGCTTTATTTAGCTTTCTGTGAATATAGGCATTAACTTTTGCTGAGCTGTTTGCATTAGGGTAATATTTCTGTAGTGTACAGGTGTTAATACGAGCTGTGAGTGTCTGCTGAATGTCTCTAACTCTGCAGAGAGCAGAGTGTGGCGCTGTAAATATTAGCCCAGGCAGAGGAGTGTTTGCACAGTCCTCCTCCCTGCTGCCTCCCGCAGCGCTGCTCCCATTGTATCCCTACAAACGCTCCAGGACCAGCTCTCAGAGCCTCAGCATCTTCTGCATCATGCAGTAACCTGCTCTGGCTTTGACTCCAGAAGGGTTGCAGTGATCAAAACCTGAAAAAAGCAGCAGAAGCACCATTGGGCTATAATCTTCATAAGATTATTACTACTCAAAATAAGATACAACTAAGTAACAGTACATACTGCAAACAAGTTACTTACTGGTCAAACTCACTCCTCGCTGGCTGTGTCAGTCGCAGATGGAGAGAAGAAATGCCTACACATCACTGGGACTGCCACTTGCTTTAACACAGTGATACACAGTCATTTCAGAGGGAAACCAGTGATTTGTGCTGTCAGTTCATTCACAAGGGCTTCCCAGTAACAGAAAGGACTGTTCATTGCTGTTGATTTGAACAGAAGAGGAAACTGTCCTCCTGCAGGTACTGAAGAGATCTTCCTGTCCCCAGGGAGAGGAACAACTAATGTGTAAACAGCACCGGCATCATGAATGGGCATCTTGTTTCACAGAGGATCCTGTGTGCACCTCACACACAGTCTGTATAACATAACATAGACGTGTGTCCACACCTGCTGCATGAGTTCTTCATGTGGTACAGGAAAACTTTCATGCCTCAAAATGATACAAAGAAGACAAACTGTGATGGCTTCAATGACTTTCATGAACATGATGTTTGGTGCTAATATTTTCCATTGGAGGCAGCTGGATTGTAATCTGTGCTGTAAGGATCAGAGGATCCAGACTCATGAATGATAAAACAAAAATGAAAAGCAAAGTAAGGCGGTATTCCAGGGAGGAGGTGGGGTGGTGAAGGAAGGACATGTACAAAGCTACATGTGTTCATGCTGCGTGTAGTATACCAGGATGAAAGGAGAGTTTCTATGGCTGCTATAAAAGCAGTTGCTTTCTTTGGCTCATAATTCTCAGTGGAACAGTCAAAATCACAAAATCTCCATGAGGACAAAATAATAATGGTGGAACCTGATGCCTAATCACCTTGCATGCAGCTGTCCTCTCCAATCTCAACGCACTTCAGGCAGTACAGCATTTACCTCCCAGAATAAAAGCAGAGGAGGATGGTTCACCCCAGTGTCAGGGTGCAGGTTCTGTTTTCATGGGACTCAGTGGAAGGAACACCAGCTTTGTAATATTGGTTCTGGTTCTGTAAGGTAACGTATTGCCTACTGCACCATGGCAGACTACTCTACTGAATGCTTCCCTCAGCTCATTTGAAATGACAGCCCCTCGTGCGTATATGTACAGGGATGACACCCTCCAACCAGTTGCTGCTGAAGAGCAAACTCTTTTTAGATGCGAGGAAAAGAGTGTGATCACATGAATGTGACTGCATAGCTCTGCACTCAAAGACTTTGCTTGCAAATTGACTCCCTTGATGAGTTTGGTCAACCTTGCCTCAATGCCCCATGTATAAATGGTAACAGTTCTCACAAACTTGTCTTTAAGTATTTGAGTGATGATACACTGCTCCGGTACTGCTGAGCCTTATGAATGAAATGGTGCTTACTGCAGGAGATGTTGACAAGATGTTACGGACAAATTTGCCAGGACAGCAACAAGGTGTTACATTTTTGCATGCATTTAATCCCTATGCAACCTAGATGCCTAAGATTGACACTTCAGTTTTGGCTAAAGCAAAATATTGGCAAAGATATGATGAGAATTTATTTACTATGAGCCTTATTCAGACATCTGTTTCATCACAGGACCCGCGGACGTCACTAACCCGAATCAGCCAGGACATAGATGAACCTGCAAAGAGCAACAGAGGTAACATAAACCATGGAACTGGTGCTAAAAGCTGAGGAAATCAGATCAGAGTTGATCACTGTTTCTGCAGCTGTTTGAGAAGGTCAAAGGCCTGGACCTTGCACAGAATCAGAGAAACTAATTCCTGAGATATTATACGTTACACTGGTAGATGACCCCCATAGGTCAGAGCTAGCCTATACAATTTCAAATGGAAAGAGTGATGAAAGCTTTGGTTGTGAGAGAGTAGTAATTATCCAACTCCCTGAGTCCTGTAATAAGGTTAGAGTGCTGCTCTGTGTCTGCGTGGGGAGGGAGAATAACCAAATAACTTTTTATGTCATGGGTCCAGGCAAAGATACATATAAGCATGCAAAAATCAAGAAAGAGATTGTTCCACTGAAGTCTTAGGCTGTGACGCTGGGTGAAGAGTAGTGAGGTGGTGAGGGCTGACTCTCACCCGATGTTAGGTTGGGGTTCCTCTACTTGCCCACTTGCCAATGCAACATGAAAACTGCTGCAGTTCACAGGTGCAGCTTTCAGCTATAATGAGGCAGATCTGGGCAGCTGCCCTCTACCACTGCTCTGCACTGATTTTACTGACAGGCAGCCTGGAACATAAATGTAGTACCCTGTTTTCTTACCTTTAACTATCACTCAAGTTGCTTAGGAAAGATGCTCCTACAGTCAAGGAGCAAGTATACAAATACACAACATAGAAGGCAACATCTCTTCTTCTCCCGCCTGTTATTCCCCACAAGTTGCACACTACTGTATTAATATCCCAGACATACTCATCATCCAAAGATGTCTCTGCTGCACCACAGTTACAATCTGGATCATGATTCAAAGTTTTCAGATCCACTTTATTCTTATAATTTCTCACAAAAACATTGAGAAGTGCACGGGATGAAGCCACTTGGGTTTTTTAAGTGTTGTCATTGCTCCTAGTTTTTCTTCAATTTAACTGCTCTGTTTCCTCCTCCTGAATGGTAACTGCAAACAACTCGCCACAAAGTTAAAAAGGCTCTGTCCCATCCACTACTTTCCTTAAGCCCCTGCAACTATTAAACTTTGGTCAGACTTTGGGCCATGGCGAGAAGGAATCTTCTCTTCTCCTTAAGCATGAAGTTAAGAGCCTCCAGTGTTTGTGGACAACTTGTTCACATTCAGAAGAATTCTCTGGCAGCAGCTCCTGCAGTAAGCAGAAGGACTTAAACATTTTCAAGAGTGGGGGCACTGCTGAATCAGTCTGTGAACAGTCAATGTGTTTGCACAATTTTTAGCCTTTCTGTTGGGCTTTTCAGGCAAACAGGGTCAGTCTCTACTTGTGCAAACATTTGACCAACAAAGGTTTGTTTGTCTCATTTTCATATACTAATGTTTGACATGCACATGTTGGACTGTTACTTTTTGGATTGGCTAATTTGAACTTCAGATGCAGACTAAAAAAAGGGATCTGTTAAAAAAGTAGCACGACTGCCTGAATGCTGGCCAGGCACTCAGAAATGCCACCCTCAGTGTGGCCACCAACAGCTCGATCAAGGCAGAGCCAGCAACGCCCGAGACACTGGAAGCACACCCTTCCCAAGGAAGCTGACGGGAAGGAGCCAGAAGCTCTCACATCCCTCCCGCAGACCGGAGAAGCACCGAGGGATCTATTCAGAAGCCCGTCGGTGTCCGTCCCCTCCAGGAACGCCCCCGCTCTTTGAGCCGCACGTTCTTTTACCGACGCGCCTCCGCGGCAGCTCCTCGCCGGGCCACCGGAGCTCCGCTCTCGGCGCCGGGCGCCCGGGAATCAACACACCAGCCATCGAAACTCCCCACATCACCGACAAAGCAACCATCAAAACTCTGTAAATCAACAAACCAACAACGACAACTCCACACGGGCCCGCTCACACGCGCCTCTTCCGAAACGCCCCCGCAAAACCTTGACGGGGCCGCGTCCCTGACGCCCCCCGCACCGCCCGGCCGCTCTCTCGCCCCCCGCAGCCCCCCCGCTCTCCCACCGCACCGGCGCTTCCCCCGGAGTCGGAGACGGGCACGGGCACGGGCACGGGCCGGGCCGGGCCGCGGGGCGGCGCTCGCCACCCGCACCCCGACGGGGCGGGCCGTGCTGGGCAGACGGCGCCGGACTGAGGCGGCGGCAGCATGTGAGCGGGCTGCGGCCCCAGAACGCGGAGCGACCGACGGCCGGCGCCGGCTGCAGACGCAGCTTCAGCTCCATCATGGGGCTCGCCCTGCTCCTGGGGCTGCTCCTCTCCCGAGCCGGTAACAGCGCCCGGGGCGGCGGACAGGGCGGGGGGGACAGCGGCGGGGAGCGCGGCGGGGGCGGCGGGCCGGTGCCCCCCGCTGCCCGTCTCTCCCGACAGCAGTTACGGCTGCCCCGGGCGGCCGCTCCAGGCGGGAAGGGCGAGCGGCGGCGGGGGTGGCAGCCGCGGCGGCGAGCGCCGGGGGACGCGGGGGATCCCGGGGGCGGCAGGGGCAGGAGTCCGGGGCCGAGCCCTCACGGCCGCAGACGGGGCTGAGCGCCGGCGGGACCCTCCGAGCAGAGCATTCCTGCCCCTCTCTCTGCCTCGGCCGCCCTCCGCACGTCCCGCTCGGAGCCGCTCCAGGCCGGGAGCTCCGGGGGACGGCTCAGTTGGCGGGGACCATCCCGGAGATGCCGCGGGTCGTTCCGCGCTGCCTCCTGTCGCTGCCAGGTCACAGAACCGAGGAGAGATAACTGCCCTTTCAAATTCATCTCCTGTGCCATCTTCATGGCTGATGAGACTAGAGATCCAGAAATTGCAGAACTGCTCTGAAGCGCTCCCGGACCCGGCTACGGGATGTCGGTGCTTTGCAGGCAGAAAAAGCGGCAGCTGCTGAATATCACGATGACTGCTATAAAACCGGGCTGCTGCACCGGGACCTCGGTAACACTTGCAGCCACATGATTACAATAGATTTCCTATGTCCAAATATTAATGCTTCTTTGCTAACTGTGCTCAGAAAAGGAAAGGTTTCCCTTCTGCAGTTATCCTCCCTATCAATGGCATGGTGCACCAGGACCAGCAAAACAATACATATATGCATGATAGAACATTGAGTGAAAAAGAATAAAGGAATATTTTTTTATCTGTCCTTTTTTTTCCTAAGGTATAAATAATCATAGTCTGTGAATTGATTATTACCTTTTAACTTTTTTTTGTTTTTAACTACAGAAGGGACTCCCATACACATGCATATTTAGCATGCTCTGCAGCCTACCCCTAGACCCATAGGTCTAGGAAATAATTAACTTTCTCATTCTTTCACGTTATTATCTGGAATACTAAGACAATGTTTTAGAAAATGAAACAACACATCAAGTATTAGGGCCTAAGACAATCATAGCTATTAAGCCTCTCTAGAGGAGGACTGTTTTAAATTTGAGGCTTACAATTTGAGTAGCTTCACCTGAAGCATCTGGTATAGACGTGGTAGAAACCCAGGCCTTCCATTTACACCCATCTCTGCTCTAGCCTGGCAATTACCATATCAAAGTTTAAAAAATGCCACTTCAGCCTCAGCCACTTACTGAGCAGAATTCTTAAGGCTGGGAAAATACAACCCATCGTGTTATGAACTTCCTTCAGCAACTGCTGCAAGCCACTGTTGGAGATGGGATGCTGGGGGAGATGGTACTTTGGGTACCATTCTGGTGCCTGGTGGGACACATCATCAATTTACTGATACTCATTAAGTTTGTGCCTAGGTGTAATGCCTAACCAAAGCCTGCTATGCTGCATACAAAGCATTTTTGATGAGAGACTGGTTTTTCAGGAAGCTTACAAACTCATACAGTTTCTACTTAACAGCCAGGTGACCAAAAAAATACAGTAAGTTGCTAGAAAAGCAAAGAAATTTGTATGTGTGACAGAGACACCCGAATAGTATTCCTGGGCTGTAGGAAAAGTAGAAAGATTGAGAAGCAGCTGAGCATAGAATTACAGAGTCTACTGCTTACAGCAAATAAACTGATGCAGCCAGCAAAAGTGAAGGAAGTGAAAGAAAAAATTAGATGAAAGAACAAAGAACATTAAAGGCAGATGTAAGGCTCAGCACAGTCTTTTCCTAAAATCAGCCAAGTAATATCGTCCTTAGGGGAAGAACCATACTAGCCCATATATAAATTTTGTTAGCAAACAGTCTTGTTCCAGGTCTTCATTGTACTTATGCTATAAAGTACAAACTCATATACTACAGAAATTAAGAAAGATTACAAATTAAATTCACCTACCTGTGACTAAATCATGCTAGGTATTACCCCAGGATTATCCTGGGAGACAACAGCCCATATAAAAATTTTAAAAAGCTGAAAAGAAGGCAAGTTTTAAAGATTACATTGTTAAATTGAGATTATTTAATACTTCCATATGAGGTGGTGCATATGTGTGTGTTTAATCAATGCATGTGTTACGCAAATACACACACACACAGATACAGTCAGAGTTCATAACCAACCAACCAAGCTGTCAGGCCAAGCTTGCATCCCAGCATTTTTGGCAGGAATTTCAGGGACTGGGTTCTAGATTCTTAAACTGATTGTGTATTAGCACTTCTATATGAAATTACTTGCATCTGATGTTGGGGATTTCTTCTATTATGCAAAAAAGTCCCCATTCTTACTCCAAGCTCAGTAGTTTTTACATCCCACAAATGGCTTTCCCATTACATCTCTTAATGACCAGTAGAACCTTTAGCAGTGGCAGCAGCACTGACTCACAGCACAGCACTGTGTTGCTGTGTGCCTATTGCACTGAAGTTTTCACTAACCACGAACGCCATGGTTTCTGCAGGGATTTGCTAGTCCATAAAATACAGAGCCATCCCTGTATGATGGGGAATCCTGGCCAAATTGAAAGAGTTAATGGTGATTTTAAAAGGGTTTATTAAGCAAAATTATTCTTGAGACTTTTCTTTAACCTTTTCTTCACTCTTTCATCCATTAATAGTCATCCTTTTGTTTCTAAATGTTCTAAATGTTCCTTTGTTCCTTACTACTCCATATGAAAGATCCCAACCAGTTCTGCCCCTTGAGAGGGGTCCTTCCTGCATACAGCATGCCCACAGAACAATGACAAGGTGCCTGTGTGGCATTTGTCACAACTGTAACCCTAATGGCCTTTTCCCTCCTCAAAGGAGACCTCCTGGCTCTGCCCAGGAGCGACTGCATCACGGCGGAACAGCAGTGTCTCTCTGACTCCACCTGCAACGCAACCTACAGGGTCCTGGAGAGCTGTGCCCTGGCCAAGAGCCGCCTCCTCCCGCTGGACCAGGAGGGCAGGGTGAGGTGTCTGGGTGCAGAGCTGGACCTGGGGAACAGCTCTCTGCTGCACTGCCGGTGCCACCGCCGCATGAAGAGGCAGGAGCACTGCTTACGCATTTTCTGGACCGTTCACTCCAGCATGACAGATGGTGAGATGAAGTAATATGAATTTACAAGGGCCCTGCCCCCATCTGAAAACAACTGCAAAAGGCCTCTCCCCAGCACTCCAGGTATTGCTCTGGAGCCACATCTCCCAGGGTGGAGGATTTTCTGCTGCTCTGTTTGATAAGCAGAGAAAACCAATCCCCTCTGGGACTGGCCCTTCAAATACACCAGGGACCCTAAGAAACAAAGATAGCTACTCTGAGACAGAGTTAGTGCTGTGAGGGGAGACTGCTGTGAAAATCACCTCAAAATGGTCATGTCTGTCCATCACTGAAAATGGAGATGTCATTATAACACACACTGTAATGGCATCCCTGAGCATCTGCCTTCCAGCCTTGGTGGGATGCTGCTACCTGCCTCCTGCTAAAGGTTGCCCCAGCTGCCCCTCTCCTGATAGTCCTGAGCCTGAAAAACCCAAACGACAAAACAGGCCAAATTCCAGCCAGAGGAAATCTCCCAACGAAATGTCGTGCTGCTTTGACATGGTAACACTCTTGTATCTCCAGCAGAACCTTTTTTGGCATTTGGCTTTCAGCAAAACACAGTGTTTCTGAACTCCTGCCTGAGAAAACACCCAGGCACAAATAAGAAAAAAATCAGTTTAAAAAAACCCAAACAAATGCTGTTCACAAAGAATTTCTCCCACTGCATAAAATATCTTGTATCTCACCTAGGTTATTTCAATTTGGAGACCTCTCCTTATGAGAATCCAGCAAATGAGGAACACTGGAAGACAGATTATAATAAACTGGCAGCTCTGTTATCAGGTAAGGATTGTAATGATTTCCTGACATAATGCTGCCCTTTCTGATCTTTTCAGGGGCTGAAAATTACTAAGATGACCTATTTGGGGTAATGGTCCCTTCAGTCAGAGAGACGCCTGCTCTGGATACTCGCCTGAGTTTGTCCCCCCACCAAATGTAAATAATGCTACAGATCCAGGCCCATGAAGCAGGGAATAACCCACAATGATGCATTTTCTGAAACAAACATCCTACATGAACCAGTAGGAAATACGATGTTATAACTGGGGTAACTGCACTGCCACACTACAGGCACGCAGCAGGACTAATTTGCTTTGCTCTTTTTCATGTTCCAAATCTGACTATCAAGTAAGGGCTACTGCTGTTCCCACACATAATATCTTCTGGAGACTTGCTTCACTCTTTCTGGGTTTCTTTTGGCTTTACAGGCTCACAGTTAGCAGGAGATGCAACAAACCCGTGCCTGAAAGCAACTCACATCTGTAACCTGAGCAAGAAGTGTGTTCGCCTGCGCACAGAGTACGCCTCCATCTGCACCAAGGGAGCAGGAAGCGAGGACATGTGTGACCGCCGCAAATGCCACAGAGGGCTAAGGAACTTCTTTGAGAAAGTCCCTGAGGACTTCACCAAAAGGATCCTTTTCTGTCCGTGTCAAGATGAACTTTGTGGAGAGCGACGTCGGAAAACTATTGTTCCCGATTGTTCCTTCCAGTATAACACCAAACCCAACTGCCTCTGGCTTCTGGACTCCTGCTTAGAAGACCATATTTGCAAGTAGGTCCAGCAGCAGCAGACATTAGCCAGGAGGAGAGCAGAGCATAGGTGCTGATAGTCTCCTTTTCCTTCCTACAGATCCCGGCTGGCCGACTTCCAACAGAACTGTCAGCCTGCGGACATGTCTCCGGATGGCTGTGCTCCGCATGGCCATGCCGCCTGCCTGCAGGCTTACATGGGGATGATCGGTAAGTGGTACCTGCAGCAGTGCACGGGGCGTATGCTTTTGGGCCACAAACTCCCAGGCATGCTCTGATGCTGTGAAGGACCCTCTTGCTCTCCTGCAGGGAGACAGTGCTCAATCTGCCAGTTAATATGCCTCAGCCTACTTGATGCTGGTGCTCCCTCTTGCTTCCGAGGTAAATGCAGCCTAAAGAGAGCTCTGCCTTGGCCCTTATCGCTCTCCTTTGTCCCATCCTCTGCTGTCAAATCAGCAGCACTTGCCTGAGATTTCTGAGCACCTACACCATCAGCAAAGTGCTCTGGCCACCAGGACCTGCAGGGACCAAGTTGCTCGTGTGGCAGGAGTCACATCCCATCACAGGGATTAGAGAGGACATTCCCTGGTGGTTTGACTCCTTATGGTCTGTTAGTGTCACACACACTGTCCTCTCAGCACTAGCCAGAACATGGCACCACCAGCTGTGAGAAGGGAGGTTGTCTTTGGAGCTGCCAACCTGCTTGTGCTTTTTCAGAGTGGCTGCAAAGAAGAGCAGTATCTCAGAAGCTCTAAATCTAGACTGCTTTTACAGATGTCTTTGCTGGTTTTATGCTAAATGAACTCTGGCTGAATGGCACACTATGGGTGTGCAGCATTTGTTTGGCAAAAGGCATTTGGCTACGCAGTACATCTGTCTTTTGTTGCCATATCCCAGCGGATGCTTCTCACCCTTCGATCCAACACCTGCAGCAGCTTCAGTTGTCAGTGCAGCCAACACCAGATCACCAGAGTTAGGGGCAGCAACTCCACATGTCCTGGCAGCCCAGCAGAGTCACCCAGGCCAGGGTCACCCCGTGGGGGCTCCCAAGGGAAGGCACCTTCCCCTGGGGCAGCATTCCCTTTAGTAGGATAGGACACGTGAGGCTGCCGTTGTTTGGTGACATGAATCCTGATTGCAGTTTCTGGGGGTCTGGGACAGGTACGCCTATGACACCAAACTACATCAGTAATTCCAGCGTGGAGATCTCCCTGTGGTGCACATGCGAGAGCAGCGGCAACCAGAAGGAGAAGTGTGACCAGATACTCAGCATGTTTGAGAGCAACAAATGCCTTGGTAAGCATCAAACATCACAGAACTAAAGAAACAGCTCAGCACAGGGAAACTCAAATCCTGTTGATTTCAAGATTCTACAATGCGTGGTATCCCCATGGTCTCCTTCCCAACCTATGGAACCAGCCTGGATCTGCTCTCAGAACTGTTTCTATATATTTTGGCAACGCTTTTGTTTATCTCAAACCCCATGAAGCTATTTCCAAACAGCATTCAAATGAAAGGGTTGCAAAAACACCCACCACCCGGAGAGGTCAGACACGCTGCGTCCATAGGTTGCTGTAACCACACGAGTACACCAAGATTATGGGGTTTGGGTTCCCCCCCATCCCCTCCTCTCCAGTGCTCTCCTTTGGCCCTCACTTACTTAGTCAAGAGAAGTAGCTCCTGACACAGGTCACTGGATTCTGCAGCATTGCAGTTACAAAAACCCTGTTAAATATAACTATGTAATCCTAAGTCTGTATTTATTCATGTCCCTAGCATTTTAGCAACAGACCTTAATAAGATTTAAATATTTTATGCTTGTAAAAGCTTCCAAAGGATATCAAAGAAACCTGCAGCATTAGATAAATTATTAATATTTAAACCTACCTCCTGCTGTATGGAAAAGCCTTGCACCCAGCACTATAGATACACCTTCAACCTAAACATCTCATCTGAGGTATTACATACTTGCCCCTTACAAAACAGACAGCTGGGAAAGTCCCAGAGGAACCCAAAGGTCCTCAAGTACAGTGCAAATTGGCTTTGCAGTCTGCTCGACCTCACAAGTAAACCCACAAGCTAACAGGGCACTGACTGAATGGAGAATATGTATTTTCTAGATCAAAGCCACACAGTGGCTGCATGTGAGTGGATTTTCTAAAATAGCTTCCCTAGGCTTCTGTTCATGACTCCAAGGTGTGCACAGAAAAAGCACAATAAGACTCTTGCTTTCCTTCTGTTTGCAGAAAATACCATTTGGTCTCAAATGCACCTGAAGCAGACAGCTGTAGAAAGGCAGGAAGACTTATTTTATTCATCTTCCCTAAGCTTCCAAGGAGACAGTGCCAGCACAGCTCTTGCTTCAGAGATGTCCCAGGTATGCATTGCTTTGTTGCTTTCACAAAGCAGCAAGTCAAGTGGCATAGAGACAGTAGCTGGAAAACCTTGGATCTGGAAACGTCCAATTTCAGACACCAAAGCAAGGGATGCCACGTGCATGCAGAGCTCTGGACCACTTTACCTCAAGCTATTACTTAACAGACAAGCAGAGACGAGGCCACAGGACTTCCCTGTAATCCCTCAGAATTACTCAGAACCAGGGACTCTGCAGCCAAGCATTTGAGCATAAATGTGTCTAACTGGGATTCATTCCTCCTTGTCCTTTCCTAGGTGGCTGAAGGGAAGGCACAGCGAGATGTCTCCGAACACAGCAGCATGCCCATGGCCTCCTCTATCTATTCTGGAGCTGCTGTTTCTTGGCCATCTCTGGCTCTGTTCCTGCCCCTGTTGCTGACCTCACGTTAACTTGGCATAAATAGCATCTTTCCTTCCCATATTATTAACCGTATTCCATATCCTGGCACCTCCCAGGTGGGGAGAAGGCTTCCAGAAAAGCGGAATGGAAGAGCCTTAACCCAGAACAGCAGACACTGCAATCCTCCCCATCAGCTTCCCCGGTCAGTTTGCACCAAGCTCTGCAGATACGGTGATCATCATTGTATTGCTTCTGCTGCCTTCACAGTTCGAGTAACAGTCAGGCTAATATTCCAGCACAGTATTTTAAAACAAAGGTCCAAGTTCTGTCAGAAATTGGGCAGGGTTCCATTTCCGACTGCAGGGAGGGACCTGACACAGTACGTCCTACCACCTCACCTTCTGGAGCTCTTCCACAGGCATACAATCATAGAATGGTATGAGTTGGAAGGGACCTTTAAAGATCATTTTCTTTCAAACCTGCCTGCCCTGGGCAGGGACACCCCCCACCAGACCAGGTTGCTCCAAGCCCTATCCAACCTGGCCTTGAACTCCTTCAGGGATGGGGCAGCCACAGCTACTCTGGGCAACCTGGGCCAGGCTCTCACCACCCTCAGAGTGAAAAATTTCTTCTTTATGTCTAATCTACACCTACCCTCTTTCAATGTAAAACCATTTCTCCTTGTTATATCACTACAGGCCCTGGTAAGATGGTAAGGTCTCTCTCCATCTTCCTTATAATCCGCTTTTATGCATTAAAAAGTCACAGTAAGGTCTCTCCAGAGCCTCCTCTTCTCCAGGCCAATCCACACCAACTGTCTCAGCCCTCTCATCAGTTTTGTGACTCTCCTGTTGACCTGCTTCAACAGGTCCATGTCTGTCTTGTACTGGGCACCCCAGAGCTGGATGCAGGACTCCCAAGTAGTGTAAAGGGGGAGAGTCCCCTCCCTCGCCGTGCTAGCCATGCTGCTTTTGATGTAGCCCAGGATACAGTATGGCTTTCTGGGCTGCAGGCATACATTATCAGCTCACATCCAGTTTTTCACCTAGCTGTATCCCCAAGTTCTCTTCTACGGGTCTGCTCTCCGTCCCTTCATCCCCCAGTCTGTATTGATTTTGGGGATTGTCCCAACCCAGATGCAGGACCTTGCACTTGGCCTTTTTGAACTTCATGAGATTCACTTGGGTCCACTCAAGCTTGTCACAGCGCAGAGCACAGTATTCCACCTTAAAGACTGCAAATCCACACTCCAGGGTGGGTTGAAAGTTAAATTCAATAAAGTCCCTGGTAAACAGCAATTCTGGATTACTTTCAATCCCATTTTCAAATCCATTCTTTTGAGTATATGGAAAAGACCATCCCAGATCAAGGGCACTATACTACAATTTATACTCTTGCTCCTTTCTATTTTGCCCCTTGCAACAGATATATATATATATAATCCATTTTCACAGCTATCAACAGACTTGGGTTTTGTGGGTTAAGATAGACTTCCGTGTTCAACTCCAGTAAATTTAGTCTTATCTAGCAAAGGATGACCTTTCCCAGCCTTAGGACAAACCTTCTTAGTAATACTTAAGAGAATACATACAGCTCATTGAAATTGTACTGACCACAAAACCCCCAGGACATTCAGTCACAAAAATCTCTGGAAGCTGCCACTACCTTTTACCTCTCCGTGTGCTCTGTCATTGTCCCTTCTATGCTGTCTGTCCGATCTCCTCCTCCTCTGCCAAGCTCTGCTTCATGAACCTGTTTACTCCAAGTGTAAATGTGTGCACTGTGTAACTGCTGTTATTTTGTACTGCATTTGCCTGTTAAAATGTGGTGTTAAGTGAATATTGATTTCTGGGCCTAGGTTAATAGTCCACAATCAATTGTGTGCATGAGTTGCCTCATCCGCCAGCCCAGGCTCTCAGGGTGGCAGCTGAAATCCTCCTCTGACACGTGTGATGCCCCTCGCTCACACTGAGTACAGCAGACCCAAGAAATACTGTAAACAGACAAACAATATTATAACACTGAGTAGATGCAGAACAGATGGGTATTTCTTTTCATGCTGTGCTTTCCCTGGTGCCAGCGAAGCACCAACTGAGTGATTGTCCTTCTGCAGTCCCATTGCCAAATGGAAATGGCAATATTTCCATTTCAAATTCCAGCCTCCTTTTTTTTTTTTTTAAACATCCTGGGCAGGTAGGGCAAGGAAATTGCTGCACAGAGCAGAACCATCTCCTCTGTTGCACAGAGAGGTGACATCTTATTTCCACACAGTAGGAACAAATATGTCTTACTAATAAAGGAGTATGAATGCTGGTATTTCTGATTACCTACTGAAATACAGCTATTTGGATTAAGAGACAGCACTGTTCCCACGTTTGCTACCATTCTTTAACTAAAGTAGAGTCCATGTTACCATATTCTAACATCTACATTAGACCATCCTCCTTATGGTGGGACTAGAAATGTGTCAAGACTCTTAACTGTAGTGTAACAACGTCTGTCATCTCCAGAATTTAGTCGAGAGTGACAGTGAAGAAAATAATTTTCTTTCCACTGTTCCACAAATCAGTGATGGTATTTGTGAGAATAATGGAGTAGATTTCCCTGAGCTGTCTGTACCACACACACGAGTGTGCTGCATCCATCTGCCACTCCTCTGTACCGCCACCTTTGTCTTTCCCCACTTTAGTGCTCTAAGACAGGTTGATATGGAAATCATGATTAGCATTTTGTGTTCATATTCATGGCACTGTGGACCTGTAGCCCCTTGCACCTCAGAAAGCTGTTGATTGCAATTCCAGCTTCCTGTCATGTCCTGGATTACATAGGAAAATGCTTGACACTCAGACAAATCCTACTCTAGACTTAAAATGAAACATGTCAGTTTGGATTTTTCTCCCAAGCATCCTATGTCCCTTTCACATGTACATATGCACATTTGTTCATCAGTAACTGCAAAGGAAATGCACCTCTAAAGACACCTGCGTTCACAGGTAGTCACCTGTGAGGAGTACAGACCCAGTTGCACTTATACTTGTGTGTGCTGTGTAATTGAGTGACTGTGATATTTGGAGATAAGGTGTTAAGAAAGTCTAATTGCTACTAAGAAATGTCATGCCAGTATCAGTTCAGTTCATTAGCACCACTAATGATCAGAGACTGGCACGGTTATCTAAACCCATTCAGAACTGTTCTTACTAATCCTACAACTGAGAAATGCACAAAAACCCCTCAGCTTCTGCTTCCCGGAAACTGGAATATGTCATCCCATGAGTACCTTTGGTCTAAATACAAAAATTAGACATTCTCTGCCCTGACAGTCTTGAGCTCTCAGCAAGTATATAAAAGGAGGGAACCTTCTAGTTGTAATGTAGATTATTTTTAAAATATTGCCAAATCTCACTAATAAAATTTATCTTGCAACTCAGAAGTCTCCTGCCTTCCTTCATATTTAAGACAAGCAACACGCCTCATCTCCTTCTGCTGGAGGTATTATGGGAGAGAAATTTAAAGAGCAGAGTTCAACAGAATCTCTTAAGACAGCTTTTGCAGACATCACTCACTGTCAGGTACTTCAGCCATGGCTTCTACAACTCTGACATGGTTTTAGATCCCTTAACACAGTCTAAGGTGGCATTTACAAAGGGCATTTGCCCCCTCCTTCTCCAGCAGCAGCTCAGGGTCTGCCTTGGGGAAGCTGTTCCTTGGGTGACAAGCAGAAGCAATGTGCGTTTCTTGCTTGAGGTCATGAGCCAGGCACTGCCAGAAATAAGCCTTGAATCTGGAAGTCCAAAATTGTGGCTTTGCCTCATTAAAATCATTCCCACTGCCTCCAAAGGCACGTGTTTCAGTAAGAATCAAATGACTGCAGTTTCGCTTTTAAAGGGCACACAATAACTATTGCAGATAACAAAAAACTAAGCTTTCTTTCAAACAGTAACTCCTGGCTACAGCTCTCTGGCACATCTCAAAACCTGCAGCAGCGAAAGGCCACTTTGTGTTGAGGAGAGACCAGGACAGATTCACACCTACAAAGAACAGAAGTATCTTTTTCAATACATCCTAAAAATCACAAGTCACTCTATTTGCCATAATGGTAGGCACCTTCACAAAGTTATCTTTGAGGCATCCATGAACCAGACAAAGCTTTCAGAGATGACAGCAGAGCAGCAGGAACCTATCGCTGAGCTCCACACATCCCTCAGCACTGCCATGGAGCCCGACCTGCTGCGCTTCCAGCTCCTTCCCCCATGGAAAGAGACACTGATAAATTCGACCAGCATCTCATCACCACTACCTCAATCAGCAGCTAATCATCACTGCTACCTCGGGGATTTTGTGGCCGAACCTCTCTCCAGCTGCGGGTGCAGCATGGGCTGGTCTCTAATGGAAGCTTTTTCCAGTGACCATCGCTTCTCCAGGAAGAGGCCCAGGCCCAGGTTTTTGCAAACCCCAGGGTTGGCAGAGGTCTCAGACGCAGCACTTTCTCCAAGTGCCTTCATGAAAATAGCCCCACGTGCTTTCCATTTACAGCTGATCACCTCCATTATCCCCAGGCTAGGAGGAGATGATCAGTGATTGTTAAGTGCTCGAATCAGACTAATAGCTCGCTGCTAATTCCCCCCAGTAATGCGAATCCAAATTCCTGGTAAACAAACTGACTGCTTTTCACACACAGGGATGAATGCCAAAAGCCTAATATTAGAGCTCTGGAGCTAAAGCTTTTAGAGCAATCCTGTCCTCTCAAAGATGTTTAATGACATTATATGATGTACTAAATAATTAGAAAATGAAGGCCCACTTGCAATCAATGGGTTACTGTCTAATTACGATGAAAAAGGGGCTCTACCCTGTTTTAAACAAGTTTATACTAAAATGGTGCACCTGATAAATGGTGCTGATAACTATGCCTTTACCTTTGGGCAGAACAAGGCAGCCATTAAGCCAGCACAAAATAATTGCGTGATTTTTGGCTCATCTTTCTTCTTATTGGTCCCACCTGTTTTCCTGTAAGGCATGAGATGTTTTTCCCTTCCCCCCATCAGATGACAACATTTATTAAGCAACATTCAAATAGCTCATCGTGATGGAGAGAAAAGTCATCTTTCCGTGGCCAGAATCACTGAGTTCACACCAGCAGATGCTCAAAGAGCTGAGACACGTGGCCTGGAGCCTCCAGAAGCTCCAGAGGCTTCTGCAAGAAGAATTGCTATCAAGCTTGAGAGCATGGGAGAAGATTACAGTTATTTCTGCGCATAGATAAAAAGGCTGAGAAGGCTGATTATCTGACTGAATTATATCTCAGCAACCTCTGATCAAACCAAAGAGAAAAATTATAGAAAAACACTAAACAGCAATTGGAATGGTGTATCTAACAATTTTTATTCCATTTCACAACAAACCCACATGTACAGTCTAGTCTGTTTCACATATCATACCCTGGAAGATGGTGCAGAACAGTTGCATGAGAGTTCATTTTTCTTTCTCCTGCCACAACTATCTAGGTTTTTGCATTCACATCCAAAACTAAATTAAAATATTTTGATTTTTATATTACCATCTTCCTCCTGCCAGTATACTGCTGAGGTAAGGAAAACAGAGGTGTCTTCCTGTAATGATGCTTCTAGTTCTAAACTGTGTCCATTCCTACTCCCAACTGTTTCTGTTTGGTCAGGGAGGAAGGTTACAGGGAGACATCTGTGTTGCAACATGTACAGAGAGCCAAAATTAAAATATTGTATTACAGTGGCATATTCAGCAAGTAAAAGCTGCAAGCTGTTTTTTAATGCTGGAATTACTGTTGCAGATAAATTCCCCTGGTATTCACAAATGACTATTTTAAACTCCACTGAGATAATAACACTTATTTCATTACTGTGAGACATATAAATCATAACACATTTTTTCTCA
Source organism: Scolopax mira (assembly GCA_004320125.1). Classification (NCBI taxonomy): domain Eukaryota; kingdom Metazoa; phylum Chordata; class Aves; order Charadriiformes; family Scolopacidae; genus Scolopax; species Scolopax mira. Next base: position 2,792 of record BJBW01017880.1, on the reverse strand, counting down.
GGAAAAAAACCCAAGTATTATGTGACAGATTACATGTATGAACGTGTGACTGATAACAGGAGGTTCCTTGCAGTCTTAAGTCTCTGAACAAAGCAAATGGAAACTTTTCAAAGCGGTTTTCTGCAATATTTGTCCTATTTTTGTTATTCTGCTTTTTTTCATATACATTGGGCATTTCAATAGATTACAGAAAGGGTGGTTCCCCTCTGAATTTCTCTTAAAACCTCTCAGTACTCAACAGTTAAAAGCAGAAAAGGTGTTTTCTCCTAAGAAAGGGACACTATTAAAACCAAACTGGCTTCAAACCTACATGCCAGTTTAGAATCCCATGAGATTTCACCATGGGCTCTTAAAAAATAAAACCAAGGACTTCCAAGAACTGCAGAGTGTCAGTTATAATTCAGTGCTTCCCTTTTAATTGGGACTAGTGGAAAATGGCACAAGTCGGAATAACGGCAAATGTTTCATCATAATGGGGGATGTTAATATTCCAGATCTTGCACACTGCACAATTCTGTTCTCTTTGCACCTATTATTGCTGTAGTCTCATGTGCTTTCAGATTCATACACAACTAGCTCAAGAAATGTTTTAATAAAGGGTGAGCAAAGGGCCACTATACTCTTTCACTTTTTTCCCCACCAGTCTAGCACTTAAATTACTTTTCTTTCAATTTAAGTTTGCCCATTAGATACCATCATTACAGGTCACTGAGCCCCACTGCAAGGAACTGAAATTTCTTTAACCATCAACAGAATTACTTGTGCAGCTTTCCAGACCAGCAGGGGTTTTGTTGTGGGGTTTTTTTTTTTTTGGTTTGTTTTGGTTTTTTTTCCCCCTTCCCTAAAGAATCTTTTGATTAACTGAAGTCAATTTTGCTAAGTGCTAGTGGCTCTCAGAAGCTTGTGTCAGTGATCCCCAGGGCTCCATTATGTTTTCAGGGCTATAAAACAGGAATTGCTCAGTCTTTTTGCAGAAATGTGAGATTAGCAGCTAATTCTTCCAGCCTCAAGATCTTTGGATTTCACTCCCATCATTCTGAATCAGAGCACAGTCAACTTTTACAGCAGTTCTAGCAGAGATTAGTTAAGAGATTTCCCATCTTTTCCCTCAATTTCAATCCAGCCCTGTGCAAAATTTTTAATGCACAAATACCCAGGTCCTCGAATACAACACAGAACTGACTGTTGTTTTGCACCCAACCTGCAGCTGCAGCGGGACCACAACACAGGCACCTTTTGAAGGCACCGAATGTTTCATTCTTAATATGCCAATATAAATCACAGTGCAAATGCAAATAATATGGAACTGCAAATCACAGTGCAAACGCAAGTTTTAAATATATTTGCAAGACAGAAAGGTCCCTAGAGAGATATTCTGACTTCTCATGAAGGAATTTACTAAAAAGTTGGGAGTAAAATCTCAACTGTTTAATTCATACTCCGTAGGACATACATTTCCTCTCAGGGCTGAAGCGCTCATCTCTGGTTAGAAGATATCACCAGAAATCCTACTATTATTTATGATAGCACAATATTACTCAGGTATCCACTCAAGTCTGTACTTTAATTCATATTTTCAAGCATGAACTTCTCAGTTCAGAATCCAGTTGCCTTCGTTAAGTCATAACATTTCCAAGATTTAGTCTAACACCCTCTTTTAAGACCCAAATATATTTTTTCGTTTTCAGATATCTTTTGTATCTCAGTTCTGATTATGTCCTTAATCACCAATGTCACATAGATAAAACTAAAAATGGTCTGCACCTTGCTAATCTAATAATTCACTGCTTTTGACATACAAGTCATATAATCTGTTGCAAAAAAATACAAACACAACTCTTCCAACTAAACCACATCACATCCTGCTCTGGTAGAACTAAGGAACATATCAACGGTGACACAACCTCCTGTCACAGGGCACGGCTGATCTCCAGAATTCCTCCAGCATGAACTCCACTTCAGCAGAAGCAGCACCAAATGAAGCACCTTTCATGAGTCAAGACTTCCTGCATGTCAGGCTGCTTCCCCAGAAAAAGCAACCAAGTCTACTGAAGGGACAGATCAAAACTCCATTCCATTCTGTTCCCAGCTCCTGAATAAAGCCAGATGCTTGAGGGAGGAGAGAGGAATGAAAAGATACTTCCCTCTACATGTGAATTACTGATTCTTGGAGAAAAGGCACTGAACGGTGGGTTTGCATCAATTACTCTGTGATGTGCTTCTTTGAGGCCATCAGTGTCACCTCTACCCCGGGGCCATCATCCCCAGCACAGCCCTTTACTGCCAAGTATCTTTCTTTTAAAATTGCCAATAAACCTACCTTTTGGGACTCACGTTAACCTTTTGCCACACAGAAAAGTTGTTGAGTGTTCCTCTATTTTCTGGATTCTGGTATTTCTTCATTCCTCTGCCACTCATAGCTTTGGGCTGGAAAGAAACTAGATTATCCAAAAGCAATGCCATGACCCAGCAGAACATATCACCATTGCGACTACAACAGGTACAGACTTCCTATCAACAGGAGGCAATGGCACTAATTACATATGCAAGTCTCTGACAAATCAAAAGTGACGGATCAAGAATTAAATCAGGACTGGTTGCATTACTTCAAGTAAAATTAACTACTCAATATAAGCCTAAGAGCATAACTAGGAATCAAAAGATGCAAGAACTTAAAAGAGGTGTAGACCAGGTGTTAAGCAGTTTCCTGAGCTCTACTTGCCAGTGAAATAGAACCATCAGTCTAGGAAATTAATTTTCACTGAATTTTTTTGGAGTTGGAAGGGACCATA
>BJBW01017877.1:0-25843 GCA_004320125.1 Scolopax mira | reverse complement strand
CCAGGTGAAACTGGAGAACCTTGGTAGCAGTAATCTCACTGGCGCCCAACAGTGACATTTTCTTTTTTTAAGAATGCTTTTCTTCCCTTTTTCTTTAAGCAGCTGCCCCCTTCTGCAGTGTATTTGTGTTCCAACTTCTTTGGAGTTAGGAATAAGAAGCTGATGTTTTCAAATGCACTGAACTGTCATTATCAGCCGCCCACAACACTTTGTTAGAGGGCTAACACATAATACTTCAGTTCACAGGCAATCTGTTGCGCTGTACTATCACTGTTGCCGTTTTCAATTGCTTCAGTCAACACTAGTGTCTAAAGTTGCAAACACAAAAAAAAGCAAGAGGTATAATTCCACCTGCAAACCATGGTAGTCAGGGGATAGTCGCTGATCGAGGGGCTCTGATGTACCACTGTATGAAATGTTTTTTCATACTAATCTCTTTCTTACTCCTGTACAATAATTAAGTCTTTTATTGATTGCAGGCAGCTAAAAAAATCACGATAACCAGAAGACTGATCGCTGCTCAATGACAGGGAGTCTGTTCCCTTGGAGGAATCAGAATTTATTTCTGAATCGGAAGTGTAGTAGAGAGCAATTCTCAACTGCTGGCTAGCAGCAATAAAACAGGTACATTGCAGAGAGCAAGCTGGCCTGTATGAAACATGTTAAATCCCTCCTACAGACCAGGCACGTTGTACCACCTCAATTCTAAATAAGGATGAGGAGTACCCTGATTATTTCAAATTGAGGCGCTGACAGAAAAGTTGGTGTGTTAGTTTCGATCACAGTCTGCTCTCAGATGGATATGTGCACGTTCCATGCATTCCATACAACACGCTCCATCCAGGGTTTTAATTACATGATTCTAAGGGCTAAACATAACCTTGATTATCCAATAAAAAGGAATGTTATACTCTAGAAGAAGACTGAAAATTCTTAAAATTGAGGAGGTCAATGGAAAATTATGCTTTTCTGTTGGATAGGTATGATGAATGAGAGATGACTTAAAAATGTGAATGACAATTTTTTAAGCCTATGGAACAAAATGCCTAGTAAAAGAAGAAAAAAAAATAATTATGCTAACAGGATCCTCCACTTCTGGAGCTCCTGACTCACTGCTCATCAGACTTTCCTCTGAAAATCAAGGGCTTCCTGTGAATGAATAGAATGAATAGACTTAAGAAGGTAGTTTAATTCTCATTTTCTTTTCTTTCATTGAAGGCTAGCTATTAGCCTGAGGTCACAGCTTGCAATGGAATAAGGGGTTGCTCTCGTGCTCTTTTCTGGAAGACCACACATGTATAGAGCTCCAACCAGAAAAAACCTCCAAGTCTTTGCGATATTTGGCTTTGGATTTTGGTTTCTATCTGTTAGGAGTGTCTATACTACTGTCTTTAGTATTATAATGAAAATATTACTCCAGGTGATTTTGTGGAAAAAGACTCTATGGTTAGTTGGCTTGCTTATACTTCAAGCTTTTAAAAAAGCAATGGCTGGCAAAGAAGACTTGTACTCACTTAAATAAAATACAAAATTTCAGTTGCCAAGTACAGTTTTTAAAATAAGCAGAAAGAGACTTATTATCTGTTCAATGACATTTTAGTATTTCATGGAAGATAAAGCTTTGAAAGCTCTCCTATTTCTAATGTTTGCTGAAAAGAGTATGGCACAGATAAGAGCAAAATAAATATGTGCCATCCAACTGGCATTGCTTCCAGGGTGGGAGTCGTGGTCAGGAACCTGCTGAAGCTTTGAATTCTTTCCTGGAAATACCAGAATGTGTGTCAATTAGAGCCTATTTTCCTATGCTGGTTTTTTCTTTTTTTTTATTACAAACACTAGGTGTTTCTGTAGGAGCTATACAGAAAAAGGATAACATTTGGTCACTGCTGGTTTGGGACTAAAGACATTCTTTTGTAACCAATTGTCTCCAAGTGATACCTGTCCCTGATACTTACAGATTAGTACCATTACTTTTTAGGCTACTTTTTAAACACATGTTCATTAATGTCCATTTAAACTAATTTTTATTACTGATGAGATAAAGGTACAAAATAACATCTAATTTACTCTGGCTGATGCTAAAACACTTCCCATAGGTTAAGTTTTGTTTGCAGAGCTCCTGAGAAATTTTTGGGGTTTTTTGGTAAAATAATATGCTACCTGTCTTAAACCTATCCTCCCACTTCCCAAGTCGACAAAGTCAGTTGGCCAAAGAATAGTATTACAGCTGTTTTGCAGTACGTGGTAGTGTATAGCAGCTGTAAATTCCATTTACATAGGTGTTTAACCTGTGGGAGAGCTTCTTTGTGTCCTGGAAGGAATGTGCAGCAGCTAGACCGTATCTGGACTAAATATGCCTTCCAAAGTGTACATTATTTCCAGTAAGTGCTTTCAATATATCTCAATCAAACATGCTTGGTAAGCTGTAAGTTTTCATTCCAGTAGGAAAAAAAAGCTGTATCTCTCTGTCATGTAGTACTTTAGTGGCAAATAATACAGGGAGTAAACTCATTGGTTTTTTAGGGTAGACAGTGAGTAGAGTGGAAGCTTCCTATAATTCAAATCAAAAGGAGACAGCAAATGGTGCTTGTTTTTAGCCATAGCCATTCTCTCTCCCTGGGAGCACAGCTAAGATCCAGGGTGAGGAATACTCTGCAGGAGCTCTCTTTGAAAGTACCATCAGAGCCCAATTGCCTGTGGGATTTATCTTTAAGTTGTAGGCTCATGAATGAAGGTGAGGAAAGAAAAAAATTAATATTAAGCAGTTTTTCTGCTAGGTTTGACTGGCTGTGCCAGGCGTGCCATGAGCAGAGGTGTCTGCTGACTGCTGAGTTCAACGGGGTGTTTTCCTTTGGAAACTCACTCGCCTTGCTCACTAGCTTCTTTTCTGGGCACATTTGGAATGTTACCTCCAAGTGGGAGGACGCAACTCCTCCTCCCCAAACCCCCTGCCTTCTTTCTTCCTTTTTTTTCTTCCTTTTTTTTTTTTTTTTTTTTTTTACCTTCTTTTCCTTATGATGTGGGCTTGCAAGGAGAACTGGAAGTTTATTTCCTTTGCCCCTTTTATCATGAGGCTGCTGACAGCGAGCCGAGTCCCTGGCAGCTTTCCTGCCGTTGCTCTCGCAGTCGAGCCCCTTCTGCCTTTGCATTTCTCTCTCCACCTGCACCCCGTGTGGGTGTGCGCCCCCGTCCCACCTGCGGCCCTCTCTCCTGTCAGAGGGTTGCCGTCCTTGAACCGAACAAAGCCCCTCACAAGCTGTGCCATCAGCTGAGCCGCTCACCTCCTCCGCCTCTGGAGGAGTTCGTCTCCCTTGACAAGGTTTTTTTCCCGGTTTTAGTGGCAGAGATGGTGACAGCCCAGGCGTGCCGCAGCCTGTGACCCGGGCTTCTTGCATTGGCGGGGGCAGTCGTCAGAGCTGTCACACCGTCAGAACAAGTTAATTCAAGGCACGGGGAGAGAGGGGTGCGGGCTGTAATAATATCAGGCCTCTGGAGAGGGTGCTGTCAGACAGCGTGTACCGGCGGCTGCCCCAGCTGCTACCTCCTGCCTGCGAGGATGCAAGCTGACAGGCAGCAGGTTTATTCGTGTTGGGGAGCACGCATGTTAATTTTCTGTCTGTGCAGCGGAGCCGGTCGTGTTGCCTGCTGCGGTCCTTGAGAAGCCACTTCGTGCCTCTCACCTTGGGAAGATCGTTTGAGGGAGCAGGATGCGTTTGCCAGGGGTGTTCAGGAGGCAGCAGCGGGTCAGCTCTTGGTCTGGTCGGCCTCCAAGCCTTCTTCTGTGCTCCTCTTCACTCACACAATTTACTCTGCACCCATATTTTTCTCTCTTTTTTTTTTTTGGGTGCTCTTGGCATCTGGCTGCCTTTAACAGTTTCAGGGCTATTGCCTCAGTTCACCTGTGTGTATGTGTGTGTGCGTGTGTATATATCGTGTGTACATACTATATATACATATGTACACACCCACAATTTCTTGAAGGATTTTCAGTTCTGGAGGAGGCAGAGTAAGGCAGAATCTCTGCCTGTAAATGGTATGTAATGCCATAATTAAAGTAATCTATGTCAGGCAAGTGAAATTCCCCTTCACTGACAGATGGAAGAGGCTCCAGAACTGGCTAGTAAAGGACTCTCTGTCTATAAATGTCCAGGCGTGATTAAATAAAACAGCCAGACTTGGTAATTCTCGGTTTAGGGACCAGAGTTAGCATGTGAAAATGGTGGGATAAAGCATGAAGGACGAAGAAAAATCCGCATGTTTTTATTTCTTCCTACTCTCTTGCCCAAAATACACTTAATCAAGGAATACAGTAAGAAAACTAGGACTGCTGCCAAGAAAGTAGTAAAACTGCTACCAGCCTAACAGGCTTCTGCCTGGTGGGAGTGGGAAGTCCACTGGAGATGTTATACCCATAGATGCAGGCAGAGCTCTGGCTGTTAGTTGGAATGTGAAATAGGGAAAACACTCATCCTTGCCTGCAGCTGTACTGGCTTCTCCTGTTCTGCAATGCCTTACATCTACTAAACCAAAAAAACCCTCTAATGAGATAAATATCTTGTCTACATAGCCAGATAGGACCTCTTCTATAATAAGCTGTTCTGCAGCCGATTGGCTTGACTTAGGAAAGAAGTCACTTTCATCTCACTCTTGATTTTTGGCTTGGGTGAAGCTGTGGGAAGAAAAAAAGTGGGAACAAAGTCCATGGGAAAAATCACTGTCTTCAGTCCATTGGCTGAAGCAATGTAGCAATGCCAGAGTTGTAAAAACAGAGAGAGGACAAAGAAATTCCTTCTAATCTCTTGACTGGAGTTACCGAATTTGGATGAACTGGATTTGAGATTCACACATCTGAGGTTGAGTCTAGAATTATATATTTAGAAACAGACAAAACCCAGTGTTTTAGGAAATGCAGATAGACGGTTGACTCATTACAGATAAATTCTACTGTGGGCTAAGAACAAAGGGAAGGAAAATGCCATTTCATACTGTGTTAATTAAACTCTTTGCTATAAAAATGATGTTGAAAGCAAAGTTAGTGTGAGTCACAAAAAGAGTAGGACACATAGGATAGCAAGAATATCCCGAATTGCATCAGCTAATGATAATGCATGATTCAGAATAATTATTAATCTGAGAACTGCCCAATTCTGATCTCAGACAACTTAAATCTGGGACTTACATTGCTGTGAGTACTGCTAAGAATCAGGAGCCAGCTGGACAACACAGGCCCCAGATGGACCAGGGCTCTGTCTTCACATGGGAGCATTGTGATTGGGCCATGAGGTTTTTTTGCTTCTTGAAAGCAAAGCGTTAAGATCTTCATTGAGTTGGATACTGGGAGCTTGCCACTGACCTGGTTTCCAGGAATTTTTGATTCATACTCTTGAATTGCCAGTTAAAGGGAACAGTCCAAAATGAGTCTAAGGCCCACCCTCTTCAGCACGACCTTGGAGTTCATTCTGTGTGTATTTACATGTCCATGTGTATGTATATGAATATGTATATAGGAAGGGTTTTTTTTAATAGGTCTCCATCTTAGACTTACCAACACTGAATTTCAGTTGTCATCTAATTAGTCAAGAATGAGACCCTTGATATCTGTGCATTTCTTAAATAGGACCACCAGCTGTCCAATGTAGACAAACATCACTGAGGGCTAAAGCACTAACTTTGTTTTTGCTGGCGGCTACAGCCAAAACATGATCACAGATTTTTAGAGATAGAGACCATGGGACAAGAAAGCTGGTTCTTGCTGCCAGGAGGGAGACAAAAGGAAGACTCAGGCAAACACTTGCCTCAGAAATCATAGAAACATAGAATCCTATGGGCTTGAAAGGGACCTCTGGAGATCATCTAGTCCAACCCCCCCGCCAGAACAGATCTACCTAGAGTACGTTGCACAGGAACTTGTCCAGGCAGGTTTTGAATGTCTCCAGAGAAGGAGATGGAGATGTCTAGCATAGCATAAGATCAACTTTACAAATAGTATAATTTTAAATATGAATCTATGCTACTAAAAATATTTGTTGGCTGTTAGGTAAAATTAGAATTTTATGATTCCTTATGTTGTCATATAACAAAAATCACGTGCATTAACCCATGAAGTGTCAATCTCCTGGCATGACAACTGGAGCTGTGATTATATATTAGATGTTTACAATGAGAAACAGTTTTATTAAAGGAGTTCAACTTCTCCTTGTATGAGACATTTGAAATTTCAGAATAATCTTATGGTAAGTCATACAGTGCACTTAATCTATCTTTAGGAAACAGAATATTGAAATTGATAACATATTTACACTATTTAAAAATTATATTTTGGCAATGCCCTTTTATTAAGGGATTCAAAAATCCCTTGAAATATCCCAGCTTGCATGCAGTGGTTTATGTAGGAAAACATAACCTAAAATCATATGCTCTGCAACACATACATAAGATGTACTGGACTAGAGGGGCACCTTATGTTGATACTTAAATGATGCACATTTTAGGATCCATTGATAAGTGGTTGGCCTAGGAATATGACTGTGTCTAGAGTGAAGTCTATGAAGTAAAAATGAGCTCATCGTGTGCTGCTTTTCTCCTCAGTAAGGTGTGCTGGGATGAATAGGAATATAATGAAGTACTGATTTGTTCTGGTAGTGCTTTCTTTTTTGGGATAAATTAATATGATTGTATTAAGTCAGTTTCCCTTGGATTTTCAATCTTTTCAACAAGGGCTGTCACAGAGATTACTTGCATTTATGGTAAGGGCTTACATTTCTGGTAAGGTTCAGTCTTACATTTTTTTGCTGGGTGCCTGTAAAGTACTTCCTCTAGGTTTTGTACCTGTGTCTGTACTTTCTGCGTCTTTTCTCCTAAAATGTGGTTCGGGTTTCTTTAGTGTAAAGTCAGTGCATTTATTTTTCATGTCCCCCACTGTTGGAGGGCATATTCACCTGCATCAGGGATGAGCTGATCAGCTGTGGACAGATGGCAGGTCTGTCTCAGCCCCTGAGCAGCTGCCTCTGCTGACAAAGATGCTCTGTGTCTCCTCAGCTGAAAGAATAGGAGAGGGATGGGGGAACCACTGAATATTTCATCTGACATGAAGTGAGGAAGTGATTTTACAACTTACTTAGGGTGATTAAATTAAATTGATTCCCTTCATATATATTTTATTCGTTGCTTGACTATTTCTTACTTTGGAGAGGAATAGGCTGTAGTCTGACTCTCTCCCTCTGTCTCTCTTGCACATGCATTGCCCCATTTGCCTACCTCTCGAGATGTACACAGAGCATTTGGTTCAGGTCTTTCTTTCTGAGAGATGGGAGGTTATATAATTTTGACTAATCTGACGGTATGTTGAGTGAGAAGGCAGAGTAGTGTGTTTTGTTTTCTGGGTTGTTTTTTCCCCTCTTGTAGCCCCATAGATGTAGGAAGCACTCGTAGGGTGTGGTGGAGATTGGAATAAAAATACTCTGAGGCTTGCTCACTACTCTCTTGTCAGTGTAGATAAAGTTTCAGCTGATCAAAATACCCCTGCAGGCAAGAACAAGACAGCTTTTCTCTCTAGACTGCTGCTGAAAAGGCTTTAACAGAGTGGGAGTCAGTAAATTAACACTGGCTATTATCAGGTTGAGAGGTTTTGTTTAGAACTTAGCTGATTTTGTAGTCATGTGGTTTCGACTCAGAAGGGGAGGATAGCAGTGAGATCTTCCACGTCGCTTGCCACTGGGCTACCCTTAACCACAAGCAGGGTGAATCTACGAGACACAGAAAATTTGGTTTAGCAGCACCACTCACCACCAGTGTTCCTGGTGCTGATTTTGTGGATGTAAAAGGTCAAATAGTATCAAACCAGTCAGCTGTTAGACGTGACCCTATGGCAATCAATCAACTAGTGCCAATTGTCTAATTCTCTTCTCTTGATCTCCACCCTGGGGATGGCTAAGGCTGTTCAACATAAGGAATACAGATGTTTCTTTCACAGAAATATTTTCACTGGGATTCAGGACCCCTTGAACACTTTGGTATGCATCAGCTGTACAGGAGGAATGAATGTAACATCATCATATGCTGTATGAAAGGGCAGTGCTCAGGGATAGTCAGAGGCTGGGATGTCATCTTAGATCACAGACCCTCTGCACACACCTGCTGCAGAAGGAAATGGCACCATCCTTACTTAAGGGGAGAATAAAGGTAAAGAAATGCAAATTAGGACCATATACTATTTCCTTCCCTGAAGTGGGAGAAATCGTCACCTCTTTCTTACCTGGTGTGGAAGACCACCATGTTCTTGTCTGAAATGTGTTGTAGGGTGTGGTGGCTTGGTGAGGAATACAGTGCATGGAGGAAAAATGGAAAGGTTTTCTGAGGAGGCAAGGTCATGAAAAGACATGAGGAAGAGCGTGGAGTCTCTCAGGTGCCAAAGTCTGAGACCATCCAAAAGAATATATCTCTATCACTCCAGAATCACTCTGAGAGAGTGATGGGGTGGGGAAACACAAGCGAATGAGAAGTTAATAGCTGTCTGGAGAAACTAATAGGAAAGATGTGAGTAATTTGAGCCAAGATATTAGTCTCCCCCTAGTCTCCCCCATGCCATATTCTTCTTCATTCCCATGAAGATGCGAAAGAAGAGTTTGGCTTGTCCCATAACATTTAGAAATATGATGATTTACATTGGAGTGTGGTTGCTTTCTGGATAGCTATAGGTTAGACTTTGGGAAAACCACCAATGGGAGACATTTAAGCCACAGTCAGATACTTTTGTTGCAATCCTGCATATTTGAAAAGAACATAAAAGTTCTGTTTCCCTTAGTACAGTAGAAGTTGCACAGCAGGAGCCAGCCTCTTTGCTTACAGCTTTGTCACCTTCCTCACCATTGTTCAGCCCCAAAGCCAGCTCTCTGTCAGCTTTTTCTCAGGGTCACATTACTATTGCTACTGTGTCTGTGTCTAGTGATTTGGCTTTCTTGCTCTTTGCTTCCTGTCCCTCTGGTCTTTTGGCATCTTTTTTACAGACACACAAAACCTTTGAACATAATACCCAGTGAACCACCTTCACCTTTGGAGCAAGCTGGAAGTAAAAAGTTCATTGCGTACAGAGATTCATCAAAACCTCTTCCACTCTGTTCAACAAAGCATAAGATTTTTGTGGTCTGGGCTCATTTCTTAGTTCTCTACAGGCTTTATTGTGCAGCATCAGGCAGGATGCTCTGTCTGGCTGTTGTGGTTCTGCACTTCTGAAGGCCAGGAAGGGGTGAGGTGGCATAAGTTCATAAAGTCCACAGAGACCTTTGAGAAGTCAGGCTGGAAATTACTGTAGAATGAGAAAGCTGCTACGTAGATGAGATGAGGTCCTGGCAGTGTGAACACAAGGACCACAAGAAAAGCAGAGGCTCCTCCAGCACCAAACAAATTACCTCAGGGGAATGCAATGAACATGACCTTAAAATGAGCATATAACTCGGTGAAAATTGTGCTGAAAAGAGCAATCATAGACTGGCCAGTTTATTGTAAGAAATAAGTGGAAATACACACTAGAAGGGCAGTAGAGGAATTTGTAAAATGCTGTCCTGATGAGCCTTGTCTCTTGTAAAAGATGCAAGTTTGTGAGAGTTGTTACAGTGAGTAAATTAAAGAAGATTTCCAATATTGAACAGATATGTCAGATGCCCTTTTCTCATAAAAGTTTTGCTGACAAATCAGTTTTATGCTGGTGTTTTCTTTCTTCCTTAGACATGCAGCAGGCTTGTTTCCTGACTCCGTATATAATCAGTTTTCCCTTTTTTTTTCCTTTATAAATTAAAGAAGGAAAAAGATATTGCATTGATTGTTGCTATGAAAAGTACAATAAAGTTGATTATCTCTTTTTTATATTATTATTTTTCTATATTTTATGTCTTAGAGTTGTATCACTTTAAAAAGGAGTAAAAGAAGGAAGTACAGGGAGAAGATTTGGTCTGAAATTCTCTTGGTGGTCATGGTATTTGTCAGAGTGGGCCTTGTAATTTTTACAGGCTATATTTGTTGTTGTACTAGAGAACAGGAAGAAAACAGCCACTTTTATTTCTTTTCCTACTATTTGTCCTGGATGTGGCATCTTTTGCAATTTATAGCAGCTCTGGCCTTCTATGTGTATTTATGGATTTATTGGACAGTCAGCACAGGGATCATTGGAGCCCAAGCAGAGATCTGGTCATGTTCCCTTTTTCTCTGCTTGCGTATACTACCTTTGATGCTGAAGGTACAATATCAAAGAGGAAGCATTTCTCCAGCTCTGGGATATCAGAGAACTTCCTTCATATGGAAGAAATTTCTAGATTAATATTGCCTGATGTTGCATTAAGCTTATCTAATACTGTGGTTTAGTTCCTTTTAGGAAAAAAAAAAAAGTTATACTGCTGGAAAACTGTGTGTGTCAAAATGTCCGCCCCATGTACAAGAAGAGCTTAAAGGAGGATCCAGGAAATTATAGGCCCATTAGTCTTACTTCAGTCCCTGGGAAAGTTATGGAATGAATCCTGTGGCCTATCACAAGTCAAATGAAGTACTTGACTGGAAGAGCCAGCATGGATTTACCAAGGGCAAATTGTGCTCTACAAACCTGATTGCCTTCTACAACAAAGTAACCTGTTTGGTTGATGTGGGATGAGTGGTGGATATTGTTTACTTGAATTTCTTCAAGGCTTTTGACAATGTTCCCTGAAGCCTCCTACTAAAAAAACCCAATTTGTTACGGTCTAGACAAGTGGTCCGTGTAGTGGGTGGGGAACTGGTTGACAGGCCACATCCAGAGTGTGCTCCTTAATAGCTCCTTTTCAAACTGGCAACTTGTCATAAGTGGGGTCCCCTAGGGACTTATTCTGGATCCAATGGTGTTTAGTATCTTCATAAGTGATCTGGATGATGGGATCAAGTGTACTCTGACGAAGTTTGCTGATGACAACCAAAATGGATGGGGAAGTGGATACTTCAGGAGGCAGAGTCACCCTGAAGGGAGACCTGGATAGGCTGGAAGAGTGGGCTATCAAGAACCATGTGAAGTTCAACAAGGACAAGTATAAGGTCTTATACGTGGGAAAACATAATCCAACAGTGCAGCACAGGCTGGGCTCTACCCATCTGGGGAGAAGCTCTGTAGAAGTGATCTGGGGGTCCTGGTGGACAACAAGCTCCATGTAAATGAACAGTGTGCTGCTGTGGCAAAGCAAACCAACAGGGTGCTGGGCTGCCTCAAGGGTATCACCAGCAGAGATAAAGAAGTCATTATCCCACTCTACTCAGTGTTTGTTGGGCCACAGCTATGTTTGGTCACAGTTTTGGTTCCTGCTATGCAAAAAGATCTAGGCATGATGGAGAGTTCAAGAGAAGGGCCACAACGATGATCAAAGGACTGGTAAGCCTGCCATGTGAGGAAAGGCTGAGACAACTGAGTTTGACTGGCCTTGAGAAAACAAGGCTTAGGAAAAACCTTATTGTCATGCTTCAGTATTTAAAAGGTGGCTACAAATAAGATGGAGGGTCCCTTTCTACAAGGAGTCACATTGAATAGATGAGGGGTAGTGGATACAAGTTACTCCTGGGGAGATTTTGATTGAACACAATAGGAAAATATTTCACAATGAGAACAACCAGCCATTGGAATAATCTCAACAGGGAGGTGGTGTATTCCCCATCATTGGAATATTCAGCTTTGAAGATTCAGCTGGAGAGGGTTCTGGGACATTTTCTCTAGACTGTGTTTTTGCCAGGAAAGGTTGAACAAGATGATCCTTGAGGTCCCTTCCAATGTAGTATTCTATGGTTCTATGAAAATGGTATAGCATGCATAAACCAAATCTTCCTTCATGGTATTAGGTAATTTTCATGTACTCTATATCTGTAATGTATTTGGAACCTTTCTTAAACTTTCGTTTGTCTTTGAAAATAAGACAGAAATTAATATTAGCTTCTTGAACCTTTAAAACACATCCAAATCAATTTCACTCTGATCAAACAACTAAATTAATATGAAAGGAAAATGTTACACAAAACTTTTCTTCCACCAAAACCTCCTTGAATTCCCTATCTGGCCATGACAAGGCAATTTTAAGCAATGCTATCATATGGAGGAAATTGCTTGCTCCTATTAACACATGGTCAGGATTGTGATCTCACTTCAGTTTTTAAAAGAAACAATATAATATACCTTTCAGTCCTTCAATCTCAAGTCATCAAGCACTAACTCATTAGCAATTGACTGCATCTGACTGTAAGGAATGCTTACTGATGCATGAAAGCAGTAAGACCTAACCTTTCATCACAGAAATCTGTGGAAACTGAATGATTTTCATACACATCTTTGGCAATCTTTGCATGTCCTATTAGAATGATAAAGAAAACTTTGTCATGGTATACATTAGCTTGAAGCAGGAAGATCAAGAAATCTTATGAGAAAATTTGCTCTTTTTGTAAGCATTCCAGACCAGGGATATACACATGAAAGATTTAGGTCATTTCAGTATTAACCTTCGAGATTATTTTTAGAAAAAAACAGTTACTGATTTAAAATACAGCGAGAATAGTATCAAAATTGAACACAATATTGCTGGTGCAACCTTAGCAATGCCAAAGTGAGAGTACAATAATTTTCCTCCATCTTCTGGCCAAACTTCTATGTAGTTTCTGTGAGATTCTCTATTTGGTTCATATTCAGCCTTGTGTCCACTGTAATTCCCTGGTATGTTCCAGAGGAGCAGATTTCAGCAATGTTTAGGTGGTGTAAATGTTTTCAGTAGTACTGCAGTAAAACTCCACTGGACTTAGATGAACTGGGCTGCTTCTTTCTTTGGCTGTCATTTTCTCAGAAACTTTCTTGTTGTAAGGATTTGCTTTATCGTATTTTACTTCCTTTACCACCTGTTCTGTAGAAATACTACATGGTATAAATAAAGGATATATTTATAATATCTTACTCAAATGATGCCTCACTGGTGTTTAAAGACATGAGCATAACTGTAAGCAGTGATGACATTATAAAGTTTCCCTTAAGCAACAGATAAGACACACTTGAGCTAATGGCAGGGTTGCACACACTGGCCACGCGCTGCTGAAGTCTTTCAAGTAATAAATGGCTTGTTCAATTTTATTCATGTGTATTGTAGCATCTGTGCTGAGATTGTTTGTGAGGAGGGCTAGCCCCTGATCTTGTTTTTATCTTGAGATATTTTTTAGTTTTTTTTTTTTTTTTTAATAGTATTTGAACCTTTAGCTCATACTGGCTGCCAATAGTCATCCTAGTCTACTTATTCTCACGTAGAGGCACAAATAACCATGACTTTTCTTTCCACTGTGGTCCTCTGAATAGTCCCAGTAGTTTAAAGTGAATTACTAAACTGATATGCCTGGTCCCCAGAGAACTCTTTCACTTTGCAGACGTTTCCTGTTTCTGTAGAATATCCTACAATACGTTAAGTGGTTGAAAAGAAAGAAACATCTGTGGTGATGTAATTATCTATTACTGGTTCCCATAATACACAGTGAGGACCTTGACTTGCCAGTAATTCTTACAGAAGGTTCAATGAGCTCCATTAATTTTTACAGAAGGTTCAATGAGCTTCCAATGAAACCCAAAGATACCTGAATATTCCTCAAGGCAAATTCTTTAATACTGCATAAAGGAGATGTGGTAGGGATGGAGAATATTTATTTATTTATTTTTATCCTGGGGATCTGTTTTGTCTTGAGCAGCTCTAAAAAAAATATGTTTGAAAGCTATATTAATAATTTGGACCTACATTATGAAAAACAAACTCCCCTTTCTCTCAATAGTTCACTGTTTGAAATACATTTCTGGCTGAAAACAACACACCATAGAAAACTCAGTAAGAATAGGAAGTTGCTGCAGGAGTGAAACTCCCTTTCTGGCTAACAGGGCTATGTTTTCCTATGCAAATGCAGCAAAGCCCAGAAATTAGCAATGACTGCTAAATTAACACACTTGAAGAGCTTGGCTGGTTCTAATAGGCAGTCAAATGGTCTTGTTACATTGTAATGGTGCCAAGCTAATTGAAGTGATTACTGTTGCTCATGAGCAGCCCTTTTGAAGTAGAAGTCTTTTAAATTATCCATAGACGTTAAATGTCAGACACTATTGTGTAATTATACTTTGTAAACGCTGAATGTCATAAGGCATCACAGGTAATTGAGGTTTACAGAGAAGAGCTTTATCTAAACCTAATTGGGCATCAACTCTTTGTCACTATTTCTAAACCTAATTGGGCATCAAATTTTTGTGCCAAGGGACACTCCAACACCCCATCGCAGCCCTCCCTCCATCACTGTCAGCAGGGAAATAAATCTCACAGTAAACCTGACCCTCCAAATCCAGGACCTCTTGCAATCCAACCTCTGCATCCTGTCACTCCAAGAAATGGAAATTTTAAGAGGAAACCAAGCCTCTACATTACCTCTGCAGGGTATCAGCAGCTCATGGTGATCTCTGAGTTCACCAGCATCCTGGCTTCAGTTGTCATACCACCAAACTACTGTAGTAGTCAATGGAAGCTTTGAAATACAAGAGGAGAAGAGCTTGGCTTTGCAAATGTGTCTTTCTTTTTGGATTTCTTTTTTTTTTCTTCCATTTACACATACTTTTTTAATTTTTATTTTTTCATTTATTGTTTCCTAGTATTGTCATTCCTAGGAGAGGTTATGATTCACAGCAGAGAAATTTGTTTTACAGCTAAACCTTTGGCTTTTACTTCTGTCATTTTACTAGTAGGCAGCTGTTAAGCTCTGTGAAACATTTTTCCAAGTAGAGCATTGGCCACAGAATTATCCTGCTACTGTCATTTATATATAGTGATAGAATGCATTGGTATGTCTTATGGCATGTTTTATTTGGCTCCTTGATTTTAATTTTTTTTTCTTTATTTTTTCCTGAAAATCCAAGAACGGCAGTTTTCAGTCTTTACCCTCAGTCCTTGGTGCACATCTCTAAAAGTATTCTATTTTGAAGGCTTGAGTCCCTTAACTTAATTTCTACAGAATCTGATCCAAAATTTAGTGAGGTCATCAAGTGCTTTGCCTGTGACTCCAGTGCATTTGGTTTGGAAGCCTATTAAATCAATCCGTTGAAGTCAATGGATTGCTCATCCTAAAATGGAGAAGTCCAGAAACTGCTTTGTATTGCCACCTTTGTAGAATTTTGTGTCACAGTCTGTTTTGCACATGCTACTGGGTAGTGGGTGAGTGTTGGAACCAGTCATTGCGGGTAATGATCTTGCATCTACTTTTTATTAGTTAATTTTAATAGTCTGTTGTGTCTGGGAGGACCAATCATTGACTTATGGGATGAAACGCACTGTATGAATGTGCCTTTTAGGGAAAAAGATGCAGAAATTTCTGAGACAAAATTTTATCTGTGAATAATCCATATGCAAAGGAAGAGTTCTCACTGGTTACTCTAAATATTAGCACTGTTGTTTTGGCATATTATAATTTATTCAGAAAACCCTGAATCCTTATGAGACAGAGGATAAAATAGAAACTGTTCACCCACTTGGGAAAATGGTATTTAAACTGTAATTTTTTTTTTTGGCTCAATAGCTCAGGCCCACCCTCACCATGCTTTCTCAGTCTTTCCTCAGCCCAAAGTGCAACTCATTTTATGATGGAAGGAAAGAACATTATATCTGACCAGTTTTGAAATGAAGCACAGGCAGTTGTTTTGTTTATACTGCGTCAAATATTTGAGAGATGTGTAGGTGAACTTATAAAACTAACTGACTAAAGAAATTCTTTTTTTCTCTCTTTTTTTTTATGGTGGTGTTGTTCTTGAGGTGATATAATTAATTTCCTTTAGCTTTACTATACATTTGCATTTTAAAAAGATAAAAGAATACCAATTTCACTTCTGGATAAATGCACTGAATTAAATTGTCCCACAGAATGTGGCCAAAATGGAAAATAATAAAAGGAAACACTGTGAAGTGTATCAAGTGCATATCCAGTTATATTTGAGATCCGTCACTTTGATGTTTGATTTAGTCGTATCATCTAGGTGTTTGATAGCCTCAGACTTTCTCTTTCTCATATGAAATCATATACATGTCCTTTTCTGGGATGTGCTGAAGACTGTTGTCAAAAAGGCATTTCATTCTCGGTTGTCTGCAGGAGTCCCGACATGACTGCTAAAATATCAGAAAATGAAATTACACCTGATGGCTGTGCTATCCCCAAAGGGCATAAAACCTGATTTCACTCAAGGCAGACCACACTAGTCCACAGCATTAGCAACTTGCCAAAGCTGTCTAAGTCAGTGCTTGTTTTTGTCAGGCGTGGTAAGAAGGAAAGATGTATGTGGAGCCAGTGAGTAGGACAGGCTTGAGCAGAATGAAATTGGTGCTAACCAAAGAGATTAACAATAATCTACATTTGACAAAGGCTGAAAATAATTGACAGAGCAGAAACAAGAGGGGAAAAGGAAGAATAAATTTTTTTTTTTTATTTGGGAATTTAACTTCCTTTCAAGATATTAAATTTAAACAAAATTAGAATGGTGTATTACTTAAAGTGCTAGAAAATGTCAGAGATTTTATTTTGCATTTTTAATTTATTAACACAGTCTGTTTACTGTGGGGAAACAAACATGGAAAAAAAATGCTATAGTGAACAATCTTCTTAAAGACATAGAAGTATATTTCCCTGAGCAAGGCTGAATGCCTTAAAATGTCACTTTTGACAGATATCCCTCGACCCCCAACAGAGTCAAAAATAGTAGGGTTGTCATTTGACACATAGCAAGTGCATCCAACATATTCTGCTGTTAATCTGGAAAGGCTTGGCCCCTTCCAGCAATGCTGCATCCGCAAGAGATAGATGCACGAAGAAACCACAACAGATGTGGAGCACTATGGTTTTTACAAAGTGTAAAAAGGCACCACTGTTAATGGATCAACAGAATTGTGGCAGATGACTTGTGCCATGGTCTTGCTGAATTTTCTCTTCTTTGTAATGTCTTGACTGTTTCTTTCATGTTCTTGATTCCGTTTTTTTTTTGTTTCTAGTATTTTGCACTTTTTTCTAATGAGTGCAACCTACATCACACTTCAGTCTAATTTCTGTCATTTGACTTATTCAGTCTCTTCATTTACAATAGAACCAGCAATTTGTATTAAATATTCAATCCTAGATACTGTATGCACTTGTCAGGGTGGTTCGCTCGTCCTTTTATGTCAGATCATGGAATTCTCTTCTCATTTCCATTGAGGAGTCCAGTCTATATACCTCTTGCTTATAAAAAAATCTGCAGACCACACAGTTAATATAAACATTATAGAAATATGACTACTCCATTTATTCCCGAAATAAAATATTTTACCTTCTGGTCCCCATCTAATGTCTCCTTTTCATCCCTTGGTCTTGTTCCCACTGTTCCTCATACACTATTTCTTAGGAGTGGTCTAAATAGGCACCGTGCAATCTTATTCTCATCACTAAATTTTTAAGATGAACTTGAAAGAAGTTACCCCTACCCGTTAGCTGAAGAAAAGGGTCCAGAAGCTGTGGGTAAGAGGAAAGGAAAAAGAACTTAATATGTAGCTTGCTCTTCTATATCAGACTCACCATCAAAGTGAATAACCATACTGGAGCAGACTGGGACAAGCTGGCAGCACTATCGTGCAAGGAAAATGTTTGTTTTAACCAGTTTTGAGCAAAACACTTTGCCCAACACTTGCTGATTTCCTCCAGAAGTTCTTTTACATAACACTGACTCCTACAAGAACTACATGTGCTCCTCAGGTAGGCTTGTGGTAGGGCAGTGGTCATGAAGTATTAGTGCTTATGGGCTGCTTTGCTTTTTGTGCTGGTGTGTGTAATGCTACAGGTGTGGTAGTCTGTGCGTATTTTCCCCTTTTTCCCCCACTAATGTGTAATTCTACAGAGATAACCTGGAATTTGTGTTTTTTTTTTTTTTTATTTTGCCTTTATAATTTGCTGTTTTATTTGCATTCAATTATTTATTTTTATTTTATTTACTGTTTTATAATGGAATTTTTTTAGACAGATGAATATTTCATAAATGAATTATGTTTAAATGTTTAAAAATGTTTGGTTTGTTCCTTCAGTAAACAATTTTATCAGCACAATAACACCATCCAGAGCATGTGTTTGGTGGACAGTTCATACACACACCTAACCTCTGTTATTACAGAGGCTCCCAGCTATTTTCACAGGGCAGACTACAGTTCCCTGGGTCAGGCTGACTTCTTCCATAAGAGTTATCTAGGCTTCATATGGTGCAGTCAGACACTGACCTTGCACTGTTCCTTTGGAAACAGCATCACTTTATTGTCTGCAAAATGAGTATTAGATATCCCTTTTGTGGTTTTTTTTTAACCTTTTACCAGTGACACTTTTTTCTTGTCCTCTCCCTTTTGCAAAGCACCCTTGAGATGTGTGAAGTGAAGCAATGCTGTCTTGTCTTTTGGACTTCTAGGTGCTTTTACAGGTTTGGTTGCTTTTGTCACAAGGTACTCGGGACATTTCTGAGGATCTTGGAGGCAGAGAGTGGTGTCATATGCCAGCAGTGAGTCTGGCTTTGCTTAGGCTATGTTGCAGTTCAACTCCTTCATATCACAGGAGACTTGCCATTGCTCAGTGTAAAACAGTTGATTCCTCTCCTGGAGAATCATGCTGACACTCCATGTGTTAGCAGAGCGCAACGTGAGTCAGCATCTGGATGATTTTTGTTCAGTAATAAATTGTGATATGTTGATAGGAACCATTGTCTTCTGAGTGAACTGGTGGTGAATGTTCAGGTAGACATGGTTGAAGTTAAAACATCTTGTAAGTGAGAGAGGAGATGACTCTTGGATCCTGGACATCTGATTCCAGTATTGGTTGCTGTTTTCAAAAGCTGACTCCTCATTTCTTGCTAAGTTTCATACTTGATACGTAAAATATACTAAATTCAGTCAGACTCTACTGCATGGGAATAGATTTACTAGATTTCACTAGAAAATTTAAAGCTGAATCTACATTCAAATCAGCAACAGCTTTTCCTGGACATGGGTATAATCACAGAACTTTCAAGTACTCTTCACAAGTAAGTATTATGTTATTTTTATGTTGTTAATTGATCCCTACAGTTATCATTTGGTTACTAACTTAAAAAACACAGCAACATGGGAATTGCAGATATTGATAGGAACTTGGGTATTTAGCTTGACTTACCATAAACAAAGACAGGAAGAGAACAGATGGTTTACATCCATGGTTGACATCCCTCCCAGCTGGGATCAGTTTCTTGTTGAGATGAAAAGAAAATAAGCTGAGGTATAAGCAGGGTAAACCATTGCCATCTGGGTCAATTCTTGTGGTATCTAGAAAGCAGCCACTCCATACATCCTTGGTTTATCCTTCCTGTTTCCTCACTTATCAAATATTTATTGTCAACAACGGGCAGTTTTGTTTGCACACATTGCAATTGGATAATGAGAGAGTTAGGTTTACTTCTGTTATTGATAGTGAAGGCTGATGGCATGAATAATTTGCTGTTTTTATAAATGGGAATTGAATTATTGATGCTTCATTTAGGCACTGATAAAGGTATTAGTAATGTATTGCCGTGGCTGTAGGTTGGTAGTAGCAATCATAGCCAAGATAATACTTGTAGGTGATGGGCCAATACTACCCTATATCTAGAATGCAAGTTGGAAATCTGTTCCCATGAATACAGTCATTACGGAATTACCCCTGTACCTATACTGCAGAATTCATCCTGATAACTTTGCAGTAGTCATTACTGCTAGTAGACGGAAAACTACATTTCAACAGCCTGAACTAGCAACCTTTTGCATATAACCCCAGCTGTTGATCACAAAAAAGACCATTTCAGAAATAAGGAGAGAGAAAACAATGCTTAATGAAATAATAGGGTTTTTTTTTTTCTTGCATTCAAAGAGCTTCCAACATCTTCAGCAAGTTTATCTGAAATTTTCAAAGTGGCTAATACTGAGCTTCTTGAAGGTTCACAGTCACTCTTGTAACATGGTGATTTGAGTTTCTGAAATTCAGGCTCTGAAAAGTCTCTCTCTCTCCCTCCTCCCCACCCAGTCCAAAACCACTTCACATTTTAAAAATGGAGGCTACACAGAAACAAGCAGCATTTGCGTGATACCTTTTGAAAGAGGACATGTTTAAGAGAGAAGAAATGGCTGAGATTCCCTTCTAGCACTCCAACATATGACATTAATGTCCCTTGCCAAATGTAAAAGGTTGAAGGGAAACCTTCTCTACCCCATGTGCATTTCTTCACTCACTGCTTGGTGTATTCTTCTCTGTCCTGGTTTTCTATTCTTCGGTAGACTCAAATTCCCTCCTGCTTTCCCTAATCCCAGACATCCCACCAGTGCATGAAGCATAGCAGTGCCTCCCCTGTCTGCAAACCTCTGTGTCTGCACCATGAACCAAGTTCTTAGGGAAATGGCAGGATAGTGTATTACTAAATGAATACAATGCACATTTCCCTCCTCAGATCATAGTTATTAGATTTCAGATATGTCATGCTGCTCTTAAACCTTCTTGCCTTCCCACCATTTGTTGAACCATGGGGTTATGGGGGTGAGGCATTACTGAAAGTTTTGTGCAATATTTTTGATGATCAAGTACAGAATAGAACAATAACGTAAAAAAGAAAAAAAATAGGGTAAAGAAGATCTCAGACCAATTATTTTTCTACAAAATATGTGACAACAGCAGCAGCCCCCAAAGGGCAGCATGTAACAACAGAGCCTAATTAGAATGATTTCAGTGTAATCATTAACTAGCATCTAACACCTACGAGAGTATTTCTGTTTAAACTAAAACATGACCTGCATGGTGGAGAGGCCTTGTAAACTGTCTACGAAATAAAAAATGTGACAGTAAAGGTCAGAGCTGTGCTCATTTGAATTTCAAGCAGGAAGCAGGCTCCACAGTCGGCTTGTATAGGAAGAGTGGTGGCTCTTTTCCTAGGCTCTCCTTGCCAACAGTAGCAGTTGGAGAAATCCTCCAGGACTAATTACTGGGGCTGCAAAACAAGTATTGTTCTTTTGTCTCTCTCCCTGACCTGGTGAAATGCAAGGGTCCTAATTATATTGTGTCAAAGGTGTGGTTTTGTTTTTCACCGTTATATGAGTGGAGGTCACAAGCTAAGAAAGCCAAGTGGCACCTTACATCTCTCTCCAGCCACCTGCCAACAGCTTCTTCACTGCTCCTGCTAATCATATCACCTTTCTGGAGAAGCAGGGGAGGGAGGGCTTGCTAATAAACTCTCCTTCCAGAAAGAATGCTGCTAACACATTGTGTTCCACTGGGCCATGTAAAAGCAGCTATCAAATCAGTGAGATTTGGCTTGATTTGCAAGTCTCTGGTGAAATTTCAGAAGGCAAAATTGTAAAACATTCAGTGGAAAAAAAAACATGAAAACATTTTTAAGGAAAGCATTTAAAAAGTCAGGAGACTGACACCATAATAATAAAATAACCCAACACACTTGGCAGGAAGGGTGTTATTTATTCATTTTGAAACACTGAAAAGAGCTCTGTTAGAAGCATTTATCTGCTCTTAAAAAAAAACAAGAAAGCAAGTGCATTGAATTCATTTCCTATTTCCTTTTGTGACTTTTAAAGTGCTATATACACATAGAGAGCTTTTTATACTTTGGGGAATTGACAAAACTATAACATCTAATACATAAGCCTTGCTATACTGAATTTTATTTCTTTTTCCTTCTTTACCCACCATCCCAACTTTGTAAGGTTTCTTTGCTTTGTCTTTCTTTTCCCTTTTCCTCTTCACAATGGTTGGTTTGTTGCTTTTTTTTTGGTGCACCTTCTTTACCTTTTTAAAATTTCCCTACATACTTCTCCCTTATTTTTTCATCTTTATGCTTGCGTCCTTTATTTCTTGAACTTTGGTGTAGAACTTATTCTTGTAAAGTGATGTGACAGCCCAGAAAGCAATGCTTGGAGAGCCCACAGAATAAGAAAAATTAGTAGCAGGTCACGTACAAAAATTTATTTTCTTTCTTTCATTATTCCAATTCTGCCATGAGAGTAGTTCTGACTTGTCTCCAAAAGGCAGATGAAAAATTGCGTATATCCTAATTATACATTTATCTGTATCTCAGCTAGATAGTCACAGGATAATAAACTGTATGTAAATTGACAGAAAGTATATATAAATACGATATTATATGCTGTGACTGGGAAACATTTCTGGCATCAAATGTCACCCAAGGTGTGCAGCTGTTTGGTGGTGTCATATGTACTAAGGACAAAATGTGAAGAGAAGGCAGGCCCTGATAGTTCATTATTCAGTTTAATTGTCTGTTCTCTTTTCTGGAGAACTTTGTCTTCTGAATGTTGTTGTAGTATGCTTCATACCACATCCACAAGAAATGTAGATAGTAAAATCTTTCTTGAAGTGAATATAAGACTGCTGATTTTGAGTGTTGATATTCTTGTGCTTCTAGCAGACAAAGTAAACCAAAATTGAAAATATGTTAAGGTGCAGTGACACGGTTCAAGACTGTTATCATCCCCTTGCTAGTCCATTGTGGCTGGCTGTGAAATCCTCAATGACATTACAGTTTTGGGTGTAATATCTACTTGTGGTAGATCACTGAGGTGAATGAAAATTTTTAAAGAAAAGTTAAACTGTATTTCAAAAGAATTTCTACATGTCTTTCCTGCCGCTCCAATACAGAACCTCAGCCATTGCATGACTTCCTGCCTAGAGAAAGCATTAAATTAGTGACATTTTAGTAAATGATTTTACTCAAAGTACATTTCTACAAATAATTCATGTTCTAAGCAACTGGTAACTTTTTCTTGTTTCTGTTTTAATATTTTCTTCTTCCATTTGTGCTGAAGTACTTCATGGCTATGAAGAGGTAGGACTGAGGAGAAGACTGAAGTACTGCTGGAATGAAATTGAAGTAACCTCATATAAATCCATTAATTGTGATTAGGATATGTCCTGTTATTGCCATAGTCTGGTTTTGTTGGGAGACAGTGACTTTTGTGTACTTGCACATGACAATTCCAAATAACCTCTTTGGAGTTTATGTATTATGTCTTCAGTCTTCTCCTTGGATGTCGACCTTCCTTTATCATCACAAAACACAGTCCCCAAGTCTTGGAGGGAAATAAATGTCTTTTCTAAAGCATCAGCTTGTTTTCTGTCCTAACAGAATGTTGTGAGGAGCAGTATTCCTGAAAATATTAATTTATTTCATATAAATGCTTGTTTTAAGTTAGCAAAGCATTAGCTCAGTGCTTGTAAAATCTTGATGATTTACATGTAGAGTTTTATGGATTTATTTTAATAATTTTAATTTAATGGAACTTCTAGAAATAAAGACTCCAATGTAAATAAACAGAAACATATGCCTGAGATGAATTTGTTTGGCCTACCAAGAATGTCAGCTTTTACATCCTTAATGTTCAGTTTGGCTGTAGTGTTGTGATTGAACAGCTGTTCTAGAGTTTCTGAAAAGAGATGTGAATGTGTGGTAAAGTTAAAAGGAACATTGCAGGGTGTTGTGCCTCTGTAAAGCTTTTTCTGCAGCCTTACTGTGAACAGAAAGAGAAACTGCAACCCTGCTTTATTTACTCAATGCGAGGACAGGTATATCCTTCTGACACACCAGTTATTTGACTATCCCTAGGAAGATTTTCCTTACACATTTTTTGATGTTGTTGTTTGGCCTTATGCTTCCTAGCAAGCAGAAGAAGGGAACTTAAAAGGCAGCACAAAATTGCTGTGAAATCTATTATTTAATATAAAATCATGTCTTAAAATAAAATTCTCCTGTGGGATTTTGCACAAAGGTCATCAGATCTGACTGAGATGCTGTTAGCAGCATTTAATTGGCTTTCTGCTTAGTCCCATAATGCTGTAGAAATAACCTGTTTAATTCTGTATTGTTGTTGCTTGGAAGACCAGTTTTACATGTCCTTGGTGGTGGTGCCGCTAGAGGGCTGTGGACCCAGGATATTCTTATATCACCTTCCATTAATAAAACTCAGTTTCTCCTTCAACATAGTATACATTCATTAAGCAATGGATGATGTAGAATAATATGAAACAGTATAGAATACTATAAAAATCTATAGTATATTTTATACTATACAATAAAAATCTAAAGAAAATACAGGCTAGGGGATTACACAATGGATAACATTTAGCAATCTGCTTTCCTGGTATCCAATGCACCCTTTTGTACTGGGGGAAGACATATAGCATGCTCTTCTTGTGACTAGGTGTGTGCTGAGCAACAGGATGGGCGCAGTCCAGTTCCCTCTGGGGCAATGCACTCAGTGAACACTGCCAAAAGATGCAGACAGCGACCCTAACTCCAGTAACTTACTGGTGCGAATATGGCAGTAGAGGTTGAAAAGGTGAATCTTGATGTTTGATGGCAGAGCTCTGACATGCAGAACATGCTGTAAGCTGCAGTGCTGACTGTCTAGCCCATGTCTTCTGTAATGCCTGAAAAACAGTAAGATAGTCGTCAAACTCCAGATTCTTTATTGTGAAGATCACTATTGCAACTTTAAAAATGGGTTTGCTGCATCACCAGTGCTGAGATGGGAATCAAATGGACTAGCTTTGGGGACTTACAGTTTTGACCTGTACTGGCATGAGGAACGTGAGATTTAAGATACTTTACTGGGGATCATTTTCAGTATTACAGAAGTTAAATTAAGTGTACTACATTTCTCCAAGAAATGGACCACCTACAGTTTGTTAATAAAAATGCAGTATGCAAAACATTGCAACCATGCTGCTTTTAACAATACTTTCTGAATTGATAAGATTTTTTCTTTTTTTTTTTAATTTTTTCCGGTTTTAATTTTTTTCTTTTTTTTCATTATTTTCCTTAAAAAAAAATAGTACAGAGATTATGGCAACAACCTCTGTAATTAGTCATATCAAAACATAGACAGAAAAAAGAATCTAGCCAATTCTTTCTTTCACTCGTTGTCTTATGTTCCTTGCTCCTGTGGTATTAGCAGATTCTCCCTGTAAAAGAAATTGATTCCGCACTCCCAGGCAGGTCATTATAAAAAAGGTTTTAAATCATTTGGTCTTCCCATTTCTGAAATATAGACTTCACTTTAATCTTCTCTGCATTACCAGCAATAAAAAGCCCATAATTTGTGAAAAATGAGCTTTTTCTTCAATATGTCCTCTAATAAGTGACATTTCTACTCCTAGATCACTTGTCCCACACCTGTTTACCTGCCAAACCAGTACTCAGTACATCATAAAAGGGCTGTTTTTATCTGTTATGTAGCCAAAACATGTTTGGGGCTAGCCTCTCAGTTACTAATAAATTCCCTTTTTTGATTAAATTGACACTGACATTTGATCAGTCACTAAGGTGGGTGCAACCTCATGTTGGTACGCCAGAGTGCCCACACCTGTGTTTTCAACACATCACTCTAAAAGACAGGCAGGTAGGATGGGTGTAAGTAAAAGGATTCTCTTCTGCTGACAGTGGTGGTAATTTGAACTGGTCTACTCTTGGAAATACAACAACCCCAGGATAGTCAGAGGTAGGATACATTTTCAACAGTAGAACAAGCACACTTTGAGGAGAATAAGCCTGGTGGCAGCTCACAAATGAATCTTCTGTGCATTTCAAATAATATAACAACATTTACAGTTGGACAAAATCATAGAATCATAGAATTGTCTAGGTTGGAAGAGACCCTTGGGATCATCGAGTCCAACCATCTACCCTACTCTACAAAGTCATCCCCTATACCATGTCCCTTAGCACTGTATCTAAATGGCCCTTAAACACAGCCAGGGATGG